>JADDOH010012409.1:0-22250 GCA_016648135.1 Agrypnia vestita | reverse complement strand
GGCACGCCCGGCACGCCCTTCACGCTGCAGTGGATGCAGAAGCATCTGGAACAGCCAATCGTTTACTTATTGAACGTGTGAAGACCCCGTGGCAAAAAGTTAAGTAACATTCAAGTCGTTTCGCCTTTGAAAAATATGTTTTATTGCCAATTCAAGATTAATTTTTATTGATTTATGTCACTAAAATATCAAAAAAGTATATTACAAAAAACATAAAAAAAATACACAAAAAAGTATAAACGCATTTATGTACAAAAAATAAAAGTAAAATAATTATCCTTCAAAAAGTGTAGTTAAAACCTTTTTTTCGCCTCTGGAACTCATTTTTAATAGAATAACACCTTTTTAAAATTGGTGAAACACAAACATCAAACAATCTTTCAAATACTATCAGTTTTTACCATCCATTATCCAAAATTACAAAATACCTGGCGTGTTAATTAATAATACAAAACATGGTAGGTACCATTTTAAATTATTGAAAAATAATATATAAGTATATATTAAAATAAAAACAAATATATGACAGTACTGCTAGAGTAAAATTTATATTAACCATAAACATTACAATCAAATTAAAAGGAGTGTTAATTTCAGAATGATGGCATGAACATGTTATTATGGAAGATAACATGTTCTTCTCATTAGTAACTGATTTGATTTTTATGAAAAACTGTAGTTAACATGTTCATCCCTATGATTTTAACATGTTCTAATTATTTTTAAGTTCTGAACTTATTTCCAATGGAAAGAGCGTACATTGTTTGGTTTAGAGGGCTTATTAACTAATTTTTGACAAAAATGTTAGTTAACAACTTCTTGCCATGGGGTCTTCATATATTTTTTTAGGAGCATTTAGGGTCATTTTTTAATGTTGTGCACGCAGCGTGTAGCGTGACATGTAGCGGAAACTCGATACCAGACCCCATATTGAAGCAGTTGTCAGATTCTATTTACACGCGAGTTTTTTAATTTAATTTTAATTAATTAATTTATTTATTAATTAACGCCCTATAGGGCTTTTACAACAGACAGGTAAAGTACATTAATAGTTTAAAGAAAAAATAATAATATGTAAACATAATAATGATATAAAGTGGAAAGAAAATATTTAAAATACAGATACAATATAAAGATAAATATAATATAAAGTAAAAAGCAGAAGCATAAGGAAAACATCATATATTAGAAATTCAAAAACAAAAAAAATAATAATATACAGTAAAAAGCAATAGCCCAAGCTTTGAAAATCATAATATAATAAAGTTCATGTATATATCGATCGTTTTTTAAGAAGGTTTTTGTTGCGGTTAGTTACGTGGACTTTTTTGAAAATGCACACGTTTTTCGAATAGGAACAACGTCTCAATAATGACGCCATATTGAATTCTTGTTAGCTGTCAGATTCTGTTTACATGCGAGTTCACGAATTTAATTTTCGATCGATTTTTAAGAAGGTTTTTGTTTGTAGGAGTATAACATATATACATGATTACAGACACGATTTTTTTTATCCTTAAATAAGTGCACATTATATAAGGCGCTTCTTTCGAATGCCCAAGACGCTTGAGAACCTGTGAATCTAGGTTCGGACATTCGCGAGTGGCGCTCTTTCTCGGGTACGATGGAAAATCGATGATGTTGATTCGTAAGTAATATTATAATCATGGCCCCAAATTGTTAAAATGGGCCATATGCCCAGTATCTTTATTGGGCCTCCGTCCTTTTCGAAACAACTTTTTTTCTTGAGGGTTTTTTTGATGTGTAACATCTTTCCTCTCGCTTTCCTGCAATCTGTGGGAGCGATTTCGTGAAAATGTTAAATAAACTAAAAAATAAAATAAACAAAGTTCTTTGAATTATTAAACAAACTTTTATTATTCAATTAGAAAAGATATACAGAAAAAAGAAATTAACAAAAAAAATATTTTAACTGCTATTCGAACCAACGGACCTCCATTCTATCCGGGGATGGATTCTATGTATTGTATCAATTATTATGAAAAATTAAAAGGTAAAACATAATTTCTGGCATCCTCTAGCGGTAGATACACAAAGTTTTTTGTGACTATTGCATAATAAAAAGTGGATTGCTTTAGAAATGGAACAAAAATGTTAATCAATTAAAAAGAGACTACATACAAGGTGGGAAATTTTTCTTTAACTTACCGAACTGCCACGGCGAAATTGGATAACGCGCCATCCCCGGATAGAATAGAGGTCCGTTGGTTCGAATCCCGTTATCGATCGAGCAGTTAAAATATTTTTCGTTTATTTGATTTTTCTATATGTCTTTTCTAATTAATTAATAAAAAAAAAAAGTATTTGATAAAAAGTCTCGGAAAGTAATGTCTAAAAAAATTTACTAAAATAACAACTGTTGATATTCTGTTTATTTAATCAAATTTGGAACCTCACAGAAAGTTCCTGTCAAAATGTTTTCTCTGCACCCGCGGGACCTTATCATATCCCTACGCACGAGGCAAACTATTAACAACTCCAACACATTATAAACAGTCTGCCAACTTGTTGAACCGTCTGTGAATTATTAATGTTTCGGTTAACAAATAGGCCGACAATATTTTATTGCCCTTATTATAACTTCCGTCAAAGGCCTTTCACTCACTAATCTCGACGTCCGGATCCAATCAACAAAATTAGAAATTTATTCAAACTGGACGTGGTCAGACCCCTGAGTGTATTATAATTGGTGAAAAGTATTTTTTAATTTACTAATTGCCTCAATAAATCGTTCCACAGGTAGATATGATAGACTTTGCCGGCCCTTGTACACACTTCGATATAACTAAAACTATGTGATGATCGGGTCACCGTTCCGAACGCACCCAATAAAGCATGTTCAGTGGCCGCCGACTGACAGCAGCATTCGCTTCGAACTCCGAGCGCTTAATTTCATCACGCAATTTCAAAACGTTATTCTTCTTCTTCATCTTTCGTATGGTGGGGGATCAGAGGAGGACATCACATTTGTGAGTTAATAAAACGTTATTAATAGTTTAAGGATTTTTATAACCTAGCTCTAATTAATTCTGCGTAAAAATGCAAGTACGTGGTTCTTAACCATCAATACCCCCCTATCCACACATAATACCAAGGTAAATATAGCGATTCACGAGCACAAGTGTAAAGCCAGTTTTGAGGGTAGTTCTACACTCACGTAGTCCTTATTTATTTTATTATTTGTTTTATTTTCTTGTACATGTGGTGAATTGCACCATTGAAAAAAATAGTAGAAAAAGGACATCCTTACAGTTTGTACACTTTTAAGAAAAAATTCGCAATAAATCCATCACAAATTAATATTAAAACATTTTTAAAAAACTCAGAAAATTATAAAAAAAAACAATTATACACCTAAATAATAAATATACACAGAAAATTAATTGAATAAAGCACTATAGGACGTAAAAAATGAAAGAGTCAACAAACCTATGAGTGAAACAGTATATTTAGTAAAAATAGCATATTTTAATAAAGAAACTATCAGAGCTTGCACCAATCTGTGCCCAACTAGATCCTACTGCTCCAATTTTGATCCAATAGAAGTAGCTTGTTTAGCTTGTTGTATCTGACATCAGCAAGTTAGTCCTATTGTCATAGCACAAGTGTTTAACATATTTTGAAAATGGTAAGAGTATTGATGCGACACGTATTTTCTACTTACGCAATTAATTATTATTGTTTCGCCTAATTACAAATAATTAATTATGCCCTAAGTGACGTTTTATTTAGAAAATTTTGTTCGACATATTTTTTTTAATATTCAAGTGTTTTAACAATTATCATAAATTTTTGTGTTAAATAAAACGGACATTTTACACGAATCGTATATTTTACTGAGGAGTAAATCTCAACGTGTAGGCCGAACACCTCCGCCGTGATAGGACGCTCTTCTGATGACGCTGAATAAGACTTCAGCGAAACGTCTAGATTTGCTTCTCAGTAAAATATACGGTTCTTATAAAATATCCGTTTTATTTAACACATAAATATGTCCAAAGATTGTAATAATAACCATAACTCATAAATATTTATCATTAAACTCGTTTGAAGAGAGAAATTTCACATACATATTACAAATATCGATGAAAACATACGAAACAGATTCATAAATATCAATAATATTCTGTGGATGATGTTTTCATTCATAATTTTTATTATAAAAATCTTTAAAATACTTCATTAAAACGCATGATTAGTCGTGACGTATCAATTCGTGTGTTTGGTGTAGTACCGTATTATTTGTACGTACATCTGGGTATACCTCTTTCAAGAAAGGCAATCGAATTACTACGCACGGCTTACACATATACTAATTCGATTGTCTTTCTTAAATGGAAAAAGGTCACCATACAATTGTGACTCACGTATTCGTGACTAGTGAAGTGTTTTGGCGGAAATATTAAATGTTGAATTTCAAAATCATTTTTATTCTCTCAACATATTAGGTGTAAAAATAAATTTCCGCCGTTTGACAAAAGTTGGCGCCACCAGTAAGTTGGTAAAAATTTTCAGTTGTAAAACATCATTATCGTAAGGTTGGACGTCTGTCAACAACATAACCTTAAAATATTATTGATTTTTTATCAATAAAATTTATTCTTTTGTATGCGAAAATGTCGAGTTTTGAACCGAACAAGCGTAATTTGCGGGAACTTTTGATTTACTTCTTCAATTTGAAGAAATCTGCTGCTGAGGCTCATCGATTGCTTGTAGAAGCATACGGTGAGGCTGCTTTAAGTGAGAAAAGTTGTCGTGAGTGGTATCAAAAGTTTACGAACGATGAATTTGACATCGATGACAAAGAACGTAGTGGAAGGCCGAAAGTGTACGAAGACGAACGAAACCATTACTGGGGCTGTCTACGGAACACAGTTGATGAGATTGAGTCGAGCACTTAAGGAAAAGCACGTCGACTACTACCCCAGACACGACAAAATTATACTCCTGCATCATAATGCTCGTCCGCATGTTGCGGCGCCGGTTAAAACCTATTTGGAAACACTCGACTGGAAAGTTTTACCCCACCCGCCGTATTCACCAGACATTGCTCCTTCTGATTTCTATTTCTTTCGATCGATGGCGCATGACCTGTCTAAACAACGCTTCACATCGTATGAAGATACCAAAAATTGGGTCGATTCGTGGATAGCCTCAAAAGATGAAGCATTCTTCCGACGCGGTATTCGTATGCTGCCAGAAAGATGGGAAAAATTAGTGGCAAGCGATGATTCGATAAAACATTCCGTTCTTTCACAATAGATGCCCAATTTTTGATAACGGCGGAAACTTATTTTTACACTATAAATACAATTTTTTTTTCATACACTTATTTTCTAGACCAAAGTAAAGATTATGTGAAATTTCCCTACTGAATTGAACGATGATTGACACTGCAAAAGGGTCCGAAACGTCGGCCAGAAATGTGAGAGACGTGCTATATACAATACAATATATTCGTACATCGAAATAATTTGAAAAATATAAACTTTTTATGAACGAATAGAAAAGAAAGAAACATGATATCAAATAAAATTTCCTTGATAAATATAGACGTCATTATCTAGCTGACAGGCAGAACTAGAATTGACATTTGGAAGTTTATCGACATCAAGAGTAATGTTCTAAAGTGTCTCCTTGAACATTATTATCATGCCATCCAAAAAAGAATTTCTCTGTCATTGAAATTTCTTTATTCTTCCAAGATAATGTACATGTATAAAGTTGTGATCAAAATAATATTATAAATGGTGTTTCATAGCTAGTAGCAAACACTTTACTGGTGGATTCTTGCCTTGATAATAAGTCGAAAATGTTCAAGCAACTATGGCGTAATAATAGTTACGGAGATTTGCAACATCATTTTTTTTTCAGTGATGCCCAAGTTGAAACCATTCGCAAGATCCAAGAGGCTTTCGGGGACGATGCTATGAGCAGGGCAGTGAATCGCGTCTCCGTAGGCCCTCAACAACAATGTGATTGATGATTGATACACGGAAAAGCATGCACAGGGGTTAATTTCAGATCATCAATACAACAGTCCAAGGCTTTTGTGGCAGGTCTATATTTCCAAGCCATTGCAGGATCCTTCAGGTTAAGTCTTTCGATGCTTATTTTAATTTTAATATATACTGCAGCTTCAATTGAGCTCAAGCTTTAAGAAGAAGAACTTGAGACCTAAAAACGAGAAATAATTTCCGCGCTAGAAAAATATCCTGAGTTACGTATAATCGAGTAATAACACACGGGATCTAGCTGAAGAATTTCACGATATTCACGTCGAGTACAATAACATTTCTTGGAAAATAAAAGTCTTATAAAGAACTCCTACATTAATAATACAATAGTATAGTTTTTAAACAGGATTAGTCTTTATAGAATTACGAACTATTCAGACGTGCCAAGGTTCTAATATTAAATTGTTGTGTAACGATTGTATAAGACGATGTTCATAATACATTTCTACTGTTTTTGAGGGGATTTCAATCTCAATGAATTAATTGTATATGAGTAGAAAAAAATAGTTTGTGATGTATGTAGATTAATACGTTAAAATTTTTAAAATGTTCTAAAAAAGACTTACTTAAATAATAAAATTTTGAACTATTTAAAAGCCATAGTTCAACAGGTGAAAATAAATGACTGCAAAAGTAACAAACCAGCGGTTAACTGCGGAGTTGTAAGTTTGTAACAATATAAACTCAACATAAATAAATGTAACTCAAATAAAATAATGAAAACCTTGTAAACAAATTCTATTTTAAATTTTTGCAAACTTTTTATCATTTTATTCGACTTGTATTTATAGCGAATGAATTTTTCATAATCGATATAAGTTACTGTAATGATAGTTCTTTGATATTCTTTGATTATATATATCGATTTTCTCTAAAAAGGAGACCTATAATTGGCCATCTATATTATATTAATGTTTTCTCTGCTTCTTTGTTGTGCTGTAAGTCTTCCGTGAATATTAAATTAATAAATATTGCATATATCGATAACTATTGATATAAGCCATGGTTGTTTGAACATTTTCGAGGTAGGATCATTATCATCATCATTATCAAGGTAGGAATCCACCTGCAAAGATTTTGCTACTAGCTATCAGACACCCTGTATATACTATTTCATAGTGCCTAATGACAATCAAATCAATTCAAATTATAGATGGCGATATTGTTCCAAATATGCAAAAAAAGGTGCATAAATAACATAAAAAACAACTTTAAAAAAATCATAGATGTGTAAAGTTGTCCTTGGGTGGGATCGGTGTAAAGATGGTGTAAACATTGCATTGTGTAAAGTGATCACTTAACCAACCAAGACAGGTCGTTAGCTCTGTAGACATCCAACAAAGGCTTTAATACATGCTTTCCCACACAGCTTTGTTTCTGTGAGATAATAATTTCTATAATTTATTTAATTTAAATATTTACTTTTAATTTTTTTTATCTGTTATCATATCGCGAAGGTCGTCTGAGGTTCGTCTAGGGTGGGGCTGAAGGAGTATATTTAGGAATGATGGAATGTATTAATATCGCCCAAGGCTTTACATAATAAAAGGCCGCCATTTGTAAAAGTGGTTCTGACCTACTATAAAGGTCACGCGTAAGGGATGATATATCGGTTAGAAGTTATTGACAAACTCATGTACATGTAATATTATATCACCTATCATATATTTATAAAATGGGAATAAAAAATACACGAATACTTTATATTAAAAGATTTTTGTAAATCTTTTGCAAAATCAAAACGTTTTCAAAAACATTATACATTTTAATATTGCTTTATGGGAGTTTATAATATGTCAGGAAGCTAGCATGTCGAAAATTGCTCGTTTGAAAATTTGTAGGTGAGTAGAAAGTAATCTATAGCTATAAAACTCAATTGTATGTCTGTTCTCTATACAAATCTACACCGTTTGACCGATGGGACCCAAAATTTGCATGCTTATTTTTTAGGACCCGACGGGTTACATGGGCGATATTATAAATTCCCCATGGTATTTGTAATTTCTTATGCAATTAGTAATGTATACTCACCGTAGGCTTTTAATGTACATTACAAAAGGAAAAATATTTATGATGAATTAAATAAGTAAAAATGTAAAACAATAAATCTTTTAAACCACAGAAGATGGGAATGTAATAGAATAGAAAGGAGCGTATCTAAATGGCAGGGACATGTAGTGACAATACGACATTTTATTTATACATATATTTGGAAAAAATAATCAAAATTAAATATTTATCTGGCAGAATATTATGAAATATTAATATATTTAATTATTGTGATTGGAATACCTATTATGATATATATCTCTTATTTCGATTTCTTTTCAAAATATATACTTAAGAAAAGTCATGCTTCTTGTACTCACTACACGCCCCTGCTAAATGGTAGCTTAATAAGTAAAACCGAGTTAAACGTGTAATAATGATTCGTTTCCTTTATCATTAATTAATGCCGTGTATGAATGGTTGAAAATGGTGAAAAAAGGAATAGCGAATAACAATTAGAATTTAGCGAAGCTAAAATGGCAACGGGCAGGGCATGTTGCAAGACAGGATGCCACAAGATGGACTCCCAGAGCTCTGGAGTGGAGACCTTGGGAGAATAAATCACCTCAAAAGAAATGGGCTGACGATATAGCTACTGTGGGGGAAGAAATGGCTACAAGATGCCGAAAATAGGGAAGGGTATGGAAGATGTCTATATGCAGAAGGGGAGAGATGAAGGCTGATTTTTTGAAGATTGATTTTTTTTTGTTTTTCACCGCTTTTGTAACTGATTTTTTTCTTATATACATTTGTCAGGGTGACATAAACCATGTATGTACTAGGAAGATGGGGGTTTAAAGGAGTGGAAATCCATTTCAGAGTTCAAAGGTGTTATTTAAAAACCTGGACCTCGGTGTTGTTACAATCAAAATCGGGCTGGCTCTGTTCATATGGATGAAAACTTGTTCGCTACTGAATTATGGCGTGAATTATTTTCTTTTGTGTTCACACATAGGAAGTCACATTTTTTCAAATAGTTCATCACACACTAAACATTTGGTCGATAAATAATGTTTTTTTTTAAATATTCTTAAAGTAGGTAATACAATAATTTTTATATTTCCTAATATATACATCATTAGATATAAGTACATTAAATTTTAATTCAAAAAAGTATCACAAATTTTTTTAATTTTTCTTAAAAGTCGTTATATTGTATTCAACCCAAATATTCTCTGCTAGTTTCATATATAATTTCATCCCACTGTAGATCATCAAGTTAGCGATCTTTTTTTCTTTCGGAATGGTAATATTATTTCATCTTTTCTTCTTGTACAGTGGTCATGTTCATGTTGTTTTTTTGTGTTGTATTGTATCAAAGGTATTGTTGTGTCCATTAATAATTTTATACATAAATAGAAGTACATTCAATTTAATTATTTGTCTAAATGTCATTATCTGTAAACTTTTTAGCATCACTTTGATTCTTATGTATCGATTTCTTTTTAGTATAAGTCACAGTAATTAATATGCTGTGATATGTAACATTAATATTAAACTGGCAGATGCAGCCTGTGTGCCAAATTGGTATACAAATTCACCTACCATGATTACTACTTGCTTCAAATTGCTATAACTATAAATTTTGGTATTTTTAAATGATTTTTGATGACTAAAACTATTCATGGAACTTTAAGCTATAATATATATTTTGAAAATATGAAGATGGTGTTACTGCTTAGTAAATAAGTCAAATGTTTTTATCTGAATAATTTTATTTTGCTCATACCATGCCATTGTCATGTAGATCGTTACCCCTCACTGTAAGCCAAGTTGAATATAGAAATATCTGAACAAGGTTGATGATCAGAATTACGGAGGCGGATAATAACTGCACATACTTTAGTTACTGCCTACCCATACAATTCAATATAATATTTTTGTATAACATAAAATATGTATTATGTGCCATAAACCCGTGGGAACTAGATACTAAAATAATAAATAAATAATTTTCTTAGTTGAAGGCTGCTATCATAATTGGGTTATAGAAAAATCTAACTAATCTTTAATACAATCAAATAATCCGGAGAAAACACGGGGAGATGAGGGCATGGGGAGATTGCAAAGAGATGAGATGGACCAGACAAACTTCTTGCAGAGAGGCGATCGGGGTAAAATTGATGTATTCATATTAATTTTGTTGTGGAAAACGCGCCAATTTCAATCGTAATTATTCCCGACGACGGATTGGTCGTTTGTTTTTTGTTGTAAGAGATACGGGAACCAAGAGTCAATCCATTTAAAATTCTCTGTTGTCATAAAAACACCCTCATTGTGTGGGCCGGACACGTGTTAGCTGCGTTGGTTGAAACGACCGTTCGTTCATAAAGAGACATTGAACATGATTTTTAACGAATAAGTTCTGGGTAATTCGATAATAACTGCCGAGGTTTATTATGTTAGGAAGGTCCGCTATTGTCTCTATAAGGAAGAAATATATTACGAAGAATTGACAGGTTACATGGTCTACCGCAACTTTTCCGGGTACTGGCCGATTGTCTTAGGATAGAAACACATTAATTACGACGACCGAAAAACTGTCTGTAATGTTATATAATAGAAAAATAAGGACATGTAGAAAAAATTCCATAGATCTCTTTTAACTATCGCTGTCAAGTCACATCCGTTGAATTTCAAACCACCCATTATTACAAGTAGCCAGGACCTACTCTAGAATGAGGGAGATATTGTCTTGTAAATATCAATATTATATAAAGATTAGCGATAATTAAATGTTCCGTAATAGGTAGTTAAGACTGATGTGTAATATATGATTATTACCTTGTGATTTTGACGATTATATTTTGACAGGGAAGGGAATATACCTACTTCTTACTGTGTGTTTTTTTATTGGACTTTAATGTAATGTAGAATTTATTGATTAAGGTAAATGTATAGATAGAGATGTAGTTTATAATTTGAATGTAAATATATGTTAGCTATATTAATAAAAAGGGGTTAGGTACCTACTAAGTGCTAAGATTTTGTATAGTGATAAAATAATTGTTTTTACCAGTTGTACTAAATTTTAAGGTAATTAGTTAAATAGATTATTAAATAAAATAAATAAATAAATATTTATATTACAATTTAGTCGAATGTATTTATGTAATTAATTGTATGTATTGTTTTTACCAGTTACTCTAAATTTTAAGGTAATTAGTTAAATAGATTATTAAATAGAATAAATAAATATTTATAGTACAATTTAGTCGAATGTATTTATGTAATTAATTGTATGTATTGTTTTTATCAGTTGTATTAATATTAAGGTGTTTATTTTTTTAGTTAATTAATAGTAAAATAAATATTAGGGGGGGTGTAGTCAAAAATTAGGCCTATCCAATAAGGGATTGGCCAGACGTGGAGAGGCAGGCCCACAGCCGCCAAGACTCTATATAAGAGACGGCTGGCCCCTCCCACAGAGAGTTGAAACCCGGAGAGAAGGTGTGACAGTTGAAGCCCGGAGAAAGGAGTGAGTCACGATGGCTGAGAGTGGACCAGTGAGGGTCGAAGTGCTCCGTAGACGAGAGTGACGAGATGCCTACTGGCCGTGTGGTAGAACAGAAGTAGTGGAATTCAACGGGTCAGTGCGACAGTTGAGTTGACTATGCAGAGGATCTCCGCGGAAGACAGGGAAGTGTCTCCAGAGGCAACGGTCAGGACCGGTCAGAGCGACCGTCCAGTGGACCCCTCGAACGAGGACCTAGAAGTCTATCAACAGCGGCATCAGGTGGATTGAGTAGCTTGATACTACCGCTGTTATAGACAGGTCCAGAAGAAGACGATAGGATCAGTGGATCCGGTTATCAGGGCGATAACCAGGCCGCCAGTGCCGGCACAGAAGACGAGAACGTGGAAGACGTGGCCATCATCGCACCACGGGTGGCTGAAATAAGACGACGAAGAGAAGACGGGAGATTTAAGATAGTAGTAATAAGATTAATTTTTGTTGTTGTTTGTATATTCATTGTGCCCCTATAGATAATATATGATGTCACGTGTAATTGTACCATAAGCAACTTCAGTATAATTTTCTTTTATTGATTTATTTTGTGTGTCCGTAGGTTAAGGTTTGATTTCTAGGAATATAATTATTTTTGTAATATAATTTTTTTATTTTGTCTCCCCGTCCCACCCTCTAAGTGACTGATTGAAAGAATAGCGATACAGCCTGAGAGCACGAGGTGCGAATTCGAGTACCTCCGCCTCCTGGCGTAGCCAGGACCTCTCTAATTAATTTAATTCCAGCTAATTAAATTAAAAGTCGTATCGTTAAAATGATACATATAATCCTTGAAAATTATATTTTTATATATTTCGTACAACGCAACCATAAAATTATTTATAAAAAACGGAATGTTTTTTATATAGATAACTAGCGGCTCTTGCCTAGTAGTCAGGGAGGAGTTTAGAGTATTGAAAGCGGTTGGAGATGGGGGCACCTTTGTTTAGCGCTAGTCCTAAAGAGTAAAGAAGTATAAAAAAAATCAGGGGAGAATGAGAAGTCTCGCGTGGTGACAGCAAGGTTCTATATTTTCCTCAGGATCTTAGATAGCAACTGAGTAAAATTCTGAACGGATGTGGATGACATACATTTATGTAGATAGGGGGAGAGTGGCAGAGTTCTAAAGTAAATATGGAAAAGTTGGTTAAAGGTTAAAGGGTATGAGATTGTATAGACAGACAAATGAAAAATAATCTAAATCCATCAATAATATAAGTATAAATTTGCATAAAATAGTTCGGTAGTTTTTTGCTGATACAAATTGTTTGTAAATAAACTCGCCATAAACACGATTATAGAAATAGTAAATTTTCTAATGTGAAAGGCTTCAGAATCGTCAAGCACATCGTCTTCATTATCTTTGCGCCTTCTCATTTTAGATGGGGTCGACTCTCCTAATCATTCTGCACCAAGTCGGCCTATCTTGAGTTGTCGTTATTAAGAATTATTAAGTACTGTATTTCAATTAGAGTTTTTTAATTTGATTACTTTTTAATTTTAAAACAATTAGTACCCTTCATCATTTTAAATTCAGTCACAAAAAATATTACAACTTCTCTTTGAAAGTGTATATTGGGATACATTTGTAAGGTACATTATACATTAATACAAAAAATAATATTTCCACCAAATATTCATATCCACTGATATCTAATTTTTATTGTTCAACAGGATATCGTAATACCCTTCTTAGGCGAGTTTAGTTTGAAAGTTAATATTATGCAAAAAAAGATATTTTAATAAATTGCAATGGGTCCACTAGATAAAATAATTTTATTTTATTTTAGTCATTTAATTTTTGGTAGAGTTGGTGACGGACAACAATTTGTAAGAGGTAAAGAATAAGTCCGACTACCCCAGGAATCTTTATATAAATTTTTTGTATAGAATCTTTATATAGAGGAATACTTCCGATGTGCATGTATGTATCGCTATGTATGTAGGTGTATTGTGTGACGCGTGGCAAGAAACTAAGAAAGTTACACGTTAGTAATAATACATGTTCTCGGTGTCATATTCACTCTAGTTTAATTCTGACGTTTCAATAGGGTTATTTAAAAAAAAATATTTTTACAGGTTTTTAGGGATTTACAAGACGCAATATAATACATATGATACAAATTAGTCGAACGATAAAAGAAGGATTGGCAGATTGGGGAGCTTGTTTTACAAGAGCGAGTTAGTTCCAAGGAAAGTGACGAAGAGGAAAGAGGCCCAAGAACAGCTATTAAATCCAACAACAAATGACAAAAAATCATTAACGAACTGCGTAATTTCAATGATATTTAACTGCTCGTATGGCTCGTTACCGAGTCATACAAGAAACTCACGGGAGAGTAATCAAAGCGATCAATAACTGAATTTTTATTCTAGATATCTCAAGTAATGAAATAAATTTCATACCGAACAGGTACTTTAATTGTCTAGAGAGCGTAATTCCTGGTTTATCGCGGTTAATTCGTTCCCGTCTCTACCGGGATAGGTGAATTTTCCCGAAGTAAGATTCTTTCTTAATAAATTGAATATTTTCGTAGTAAAGAGCACAGAAAACCCATTTACGACACTTTAAATAAGAATATTAACATAATGGACATGAAATAAAACCCCTCTATTCACCATTAATACTATAATGTAGAAGTTATTTATAAAGCAACCAAACGCCTACGCGAAAAACTTCAATCAATTGTACTTCATACGAAACTCACCCTTCCAAAATGTATGGCATATCAGAGTGCCTATAAATTTTGGTTGCAAGGCAAAAAGTACATCCGCTTCCACCGGATGTTGACTAAGTGAGTCACCGCATTTGCGAACGTTTCGAGAAATATTTTAATACAATTGGTGGAAGCTTTAAAAAAGTAATATAATATAAAACTATTCTGGAGGGGCAGGGACAGAGCATTTGTAAGGCGTTGAAAAAAATATTTTAATGCGTGATTGTTGATCTAATATGAATTCTGAAATGCAGTAAGAACTATTAAATACAAAAAGTCATATATATGAGAATATTTGAAAAAAATCGCGAAAGTCGAAGCGCGAAGTGGCGAGGGATTACTGTACCGCGGTTTTCTAACGTTGTAAATGTTATTTTTTTGACATTCTGGATTGATTTTAGGACAGCAAAACTTATCTCCCATTTTCATTTATTATAATTTATTTTTGATATGGTTTTTTATAGATGTATATATAGATAATCTGTGGACCGTAAAATCAGAATCCGCTGTAATTGTAAATTGCTTGTATCGATACGAATGAATTAAATCCTGTCACATAACTCGATGAGTCAGGTAGCCCCGACGTACCCTAATACTTTCTAGCTGAAAATACTCACAGCAACTGATCGCAGAGACCTTGGACAGAGAGAATAATAATTTGAAACAAATAACAAGAAAACATCCCCAAAAGATTCCAGATAAAGTGGAGTGTTCACCTTTTCATCCCCCGGGACACAGGTTCCAGAGTCAACTGACAAGAGACGGACCACCAGGGACAAAGAGGATAAGTGAGTTAAGCATTTTGAAGCAAGCACGGACATTATTTTAGCCCACCGACTTTGCGATTTATTCGAGGGAATTTCCAAACAATTCTAATTTTTTATGCCGAGGGAATTGTATTCGGTAATGAGTTTGGCTTTCCGTTCTCTTCCAGAGACGAGCGGCGAGATTAAATTGATCTAAGGAGAAGAGGCGAACGAGTATCATCTAATTGTAGCCAATTCGTGACAATTTTATTTGATTAACGTCCAACAGGCAACGAATTACGTTCACCTCGTAGAAAATAAAAACAAAAAATGTCAATTAATTAAGGATAAATTATAGAACTGTCACAGATATGAAGCTATTTATATACGAGAAAAGTGGATGGAAGTCTCTTATACGATAGCTCAGGGCTTATAACCTGTATGAACGGGCTTACGTGATCACTCTACACGAAGCAACGTTCACCGATTCCATCGTAAGAACATCCACACATTATCAAATTTAAAAAAAGTTCTATATATAGGTCGAATCAAGAATATTTCATATATTTCACTGGCCTCTGCTAGAGACATCTTTTGTTATTTTTTTCTCTTTAACAAGTTAGTATACATAGATTTCGAAACTGGTAATGACACCTCCATATTTTATTTTTCAAAGTGGATTTTTTTTATTCCTTATTAAAGTATATATGATATTCTTTCGAATTATTACATATCTACTAGAATACGCCTGAAAATCAATATTTTCAATTTTTAACTCCTATCATGCACCAGCATATTATATTTTTAACAATATTTTTATAATTGAACCATCTTATAAGAGAATCCTATCCACTTTTCTCACATACATAAATAGCTTCGTCTCTGTGAGACTTCTATAATTTATCCTTAATTAATTAATCATCCCTCTGGGGACCAAATCCAGTAACTGTGTTCTTAGAACATACTTTCATATAAAAATATTGTTAAAAAATGTCAAGTTCCTTCAGAGCGTACAGCCGTAATATAATGCAGTTAGTATGACAATTAAACTTTTTCTTTCAATCTTAATTATGCCAATTGGATCAATAAAAGATTTGTAAGGTAGGCAAGAAAAAGGTATAATATATACAGCAGTCTTCCGTTGATTGTTTACTAAGCATAACAAAATTAAGAAGGGCTGAGTTTGAAATATTGGATGAGATTTTTCCCTGAGATTAATTTCAAAAGCGCATATAGGACAGTACGAAGTTGTGCACATATTAAAATGACGCAACTGGTAAATAGCTTTACCGAGATAACAGAGCATAAGAGGCATACTGCGGCTGCTAGTGCGTCCGGTCGGTTTGAAGGTCTGATCTCCGAATGTTTCCTCCACGCGATTGGTCAATGGTAGGTACACAGTTTAATGGTGCATGGTGGTCGTACCTTTAGGACAGAGTTTGGGTACGCCTACCAAAAATAAAAATCTAGTGTCCGTTTTTTAAATTTTAAAATGCGCGCCGAAGGTAAAACAAATTGCTAAAGGTTATAAGTACTTACAAGATATTGTGTTTGTTTTTATGTTACATTTATTTAAATATAGCCCTTCAAAATGGGATGTTAAGTAGACAAAAGTGAGCACTTTTTACACCTCCTTCTGTTCGAATGACGAATGCTTCGAGCCAAGACCGGATGGTTTTTATTGCAGAAGCATTGAAAAACTTGTAGAACGTTGGCAAGAAGTTGTGAATAATAAAGAAGAAAACATTCGTTTTGACCTCTAGTCTTCTTCATTTGGGCAAAATTGACACAACTTATATTAACACCCAATACCTCTTTCTCTTGCGTTATTATGCAGTCACTTTTCAATGAAGGTTTCTATTACTAATCTTAATGCAAAATTAAGTATTTTTTAAAGAAAATCTATAAAAACCTTTAGTTTTACTAGTATCAATAATGTGCGTTGAAAATTAAAAAAGGGAATTAAGATCGAGGATAAGCTTATAATGCACAACTAAGTGACATATCAGGGGTAGCGGGCGTTAACATAAAGAACCATTAAAACTCATCATAAATTTTAACAAACTCCATCTATTTATCCTTCTATTTAAACTTCTACAACCATTTAATTTCAGTAAACTCCTTATGGGAATTTTAGTTCAGTCAACTGAACTGTCGTTCATCAGATCGTTCAGTCAAATGAACTGTTCCCTTTGAATCGTTCAATATTTCTTTGAATTTTTATTTTTTATCTACTTCAACTTCTGTGAACTGGTCACTTATCCACCAAAATTTTTTTCTGGTATCCCAAAATCCAAAAGTGTCCAAAAATGGGGGGGTTGTTTCGGATTTCTAGATATTTCTTCATATTCAAACCAGTTCACTAAAGTGAACTGTACCGTTCATTCGTTCACTAAAGCGAAGTGTTCTAAAAGAAAAGTTCGTTTATGAACGACCCATCTCTAGCAAAAAACATTTCGCACCGGTTTTTATGAATCTACTTCTGAAAAAAGCAATCTTGACTCTTGGACAAGAGACAGCATAGTCACACTAATGTCAATTATATGTGACGTGATTCATGTATAAATCATGTAATGTATAAAAATGAGATGTAATGTATAAAAATGAAAAATGGATAAAAATATCGCAAAATGTTTTATTAATGTGTAAGCGTTACCTTGAATGTTTCAAAATATTAATACTAATTCCTCATGGGTGGTTAGATTATCCGTCTAAATTCTATATATATTATATTTTTTAAATAATCGAAATGACAAATTTCATATCACAACTCTTATTCCTTACCAACAATTTAGTCAAATATATTATTTCGGGGGTAACTTTAAAGAACTCCAAAGTCTCATATATGAACATAAATAAACATATGTTTTTTAATTATTCTAATTTAATGAGGGCATTATCAATGAGATTCATATAGGGTGGTGTTAGGTGTCTGCAATAATAAAGATATTGACTATGAAGAGGAAGTAAAAGTGAAGATCGAAATGGAAAAAAAGGGTCGTTTGCATTTGATATCTCAAAATTTTAAAATTAACGAATAATATTAATAAAACTCACGTTGACAAAACAAGATCGTTCAGATTATATTCATCTTTTATGTTTAAACCTGCATCGTGTATTGATACTACATAAGATACAATTTTATTAATAATATTTCCATGAATTTATTAAAAAAAACTTAAAATTTAATAAGTTGCAGAAGGTTAAGACTTTTGAGAAACGTCAGAAAATAATGAATACCCTACAAATATGCAATTCTATTCTGACGGAACAACATCATTTTCGAAGGAGTCGATCTAGAAAATATTGAAGGAATTCAAGGAATCCATGAAGATGGAAACGATTCTCAGTACGCTGGGGCAAGACACCTACCAAAAACATACCCCACAACTATCCCTGTAACATCACTGGACTGGGAAAAATGGGGACAGATAATTCATACAGCCACTAACAGAAATAAGTATCCAGAAGCAAACTTATCAAGATCAGGTTTGAGTGCTCTTTTATGGTGGAGAAAGACCATAAAAAATTTCTGTGTCATCACTACATGAGATAGCAAAGGCAGTATCCTTGGCTCTACCCAACCAAGTTTCTCCAGGGTACGCTTGGCTAAAATAGTTTAGAGACAAGAAGGAATTTATATTTGATTACGCATTTATATCGATTGTTGCGCGGTAGCTCAATGAAATTATGCTGAGCGTTGGTTTGTATGTTCCTGATAATTAATTACCTAAGACAGCGTCAACATAGATTGTTTTACATTCAAACATACAGGACCAACCTGCCGAAGGCTATGTCTGTTGGAAAAGCTAGCGCTATACTGAACCATATCTCTTTGGACATTGATCTGTTCCATGTCTCCGACAGGTTTTCTGAAGCAAGATTCTCCACCAACTTTGATAAGAGTTCTTGTATACATATATTCTTAATTATTATATATGTTCTCTCTGTATACTCGTATTTAGAATTAAATATACAGAGAGCATACATGAGAAATAATTAAATGTAATAATACGAACGTATTACATTTAAATTTGTCATGTACCTATATATTACGATCAGGAAGAAAAAATACAATTACGATTTTAATGCCATATACGAGTATAATTCATAAACAATTTTATGATAATATTTATCATAAAAATTATAATTATATTTTAAATTTATTAGTAGTAAGGAGATTCTAAATGTGCTCGTGCATGACGTAGTAATCCGGAATGCAGTGTTATTTTTTTTGCCTGGCAGTGGTCTTTCATAAAAATATTTCAGATATTTTTATGAAAGACCACCGTCGAATGCCAATATGATCCGGAAGCTAGTGGCTCGATTTGCGCATCTGGTGGCATACTGCCCGGAAAAGGGTAGATATCGTATTGCATTTGAAAGAATAATTCCAAGAAGTGGAGGTTTTGCTTTAAAATCCGTACACTTTTTCTTACAGGGCCATTTTAAAGACTTGTGGGTATATAGGGTGTACGCTAATAAACCAACTTCAGTTCGGCAGCTTAAGGAAAACATTTGGTTGGAATTCTGGATGTGTATAACTCAAAACATCACAAAAAAGGATAGCTCCTTGGCGAGCAAGATTGATTGATTATTTGATAGATACAGTCTTCTGGTTTGTGTCTTATGCTTATGCTGTCTTTTACGACCTTCCTGGCTGATGTTTCGGATCCCATTGCAGGGTCCATCATCAGGGCTGATGTGTCATAATACATACTGATAACCCAGACCCCAGAAGACACAAACCAGAAGATTCTGAGTGGCCGTGAAAACCTAAGAACAGATATAGTCTTGTAGCAAAAATGGAAAGTAAAAAATGAATAAGCTACACACATAGGGAGACTTCTGACTAAAACTCTAAATATAGGGATAAGGGCGGTGAAGAGCTGTTTCGAGCCGCTAGAAATATGAAGATGTATCTCATGTAATAGTCAAATAGAATTAAAAATAGTAAAATGTATAAAAAACTTTGTTTATAAGATACGACTCAAAAAATATTTTCAAAATTAGATGTATTATTAAGGAGATAATTTATTTAGTCTATATGAAGACTCGACATTTATAATTTTTTACTCCCTTTATATTAACTCGTGGCGTCTGCTTGCTTGCTTGCCGGCTTGCCGGGTGAAAAAACTTTGGATCGATTTTTAACCCTTTTCCCGTGATCCAATCGAGCTGAAACTTAGCAAGTAGACTCGTGGTGACGATCAAGAAGATCTATCAAATTTTTGTAAAAAAAATAAATAATTAGAGTATAATTTCGGATTTTTAGAAATTTTATTGGTTTTTTCAAATTGGAATCATTAGAAAAGTTTGATTACTAGCATAGCGGCCCGATAACGTCGCGGAATATTTTCTAAATTTGAATTACTCCGTCGGTATACATAATAGGTACTTCACTACGAATGTTGAAAATCTAAATTGACTGACAAATGTTTTTAGAATTAAATCTTCAAAGCATGAAGTGTCTTATCAAAGCTCAAAACATCTGACATTTTAGAAATATATTAAATTACTCTAAGTTTAGTGTTATGTTATATGTTTTAATTCGTCTTTAATTGTTGTTATATTTTGCAAAGAAAGGGAGTATAATAAAAACTTGGTTTTTATGGGTTCATTTTTTTTTAAATTAAGAAAATGAAGTAAAGCAGATGAAATTTCATTCTAAAATTTTTTTTAAACACAAAATATTTTTGTAGGTACATGACTTATACATGCTTACCAATCTTATAACAATGATTTTATTTGAGTGTAATAATGTGATGAAAGGCCAAGGTTCCAGCGATGAGGTAATATAATCGATAAGGGTACATTTTGTTGCCGACAGCGGGTGTTTGGGTCCATCTTTCCGCTAGGGTGGGCGCTCAGCATCCCGAACGTAATTGGTATAAGGCAATAATACTCGTACCTAGGCAGTGAGATATAAACAGGATGACAAAAATAAACTACATTTCAAAATGGTGACGACAGTCGGTAGAACCTTCCCATACAAATTAATAACTAAGGATGTTGCGTCATTAAACAGGGGATTAGAAGAATTTTTAATATTTGCTACGAATAAATACGATCAACCGGTAAACACATGATTGATTGTTTATCATTGGTTGGTACGAATAATCGCGAAAAATTCTCTTTTAATCGAGATATTATACAGGGTTTCTTATAGCTTATAGCAAAAAATTTACGGGTGGATTCCTGCCTTTATAATGAATCGAAAATTACCGACTTATTTTTTGAAAAAAAGTTGAACAATCGTTACAATAACTTGTGTCGATTTTGAAAAATTGATTTGCTTCAGTACAACTCAAATAAAATGTTAAGAACCTCGAAAAATAAATCTTTCTTCAATTTTTGCAGCATATTTATCATTTTATTCGACTTGTACTAAAGCAAACGAATTTTTCTTTAACCATATAAGATGCCGTAATGATAATTCAACTTTGTGCAAAAAATGATTCAGAAATATTGAAAAAAAATGCAAACTTTGATATTGCATATCTCAACAATATTATTGATTCATTATGAAGGCAGTAAGTAATCCACCTGTAAAAATTTGGTACTAACCATGAGATAACCTCGTGACTTAACTCTGTATTATGGATTTATTTGTCATTTATTAGGAATGATTATGAAAACAACCAACGGAAAAAATCCAAAAAACAACACTTTAGTGTTCGAGTGTTAATCGTTAGTTGATCGTGAGAAAATGATAACCAAAATGAAATTATTTTTAATCAAGAGATTATATTAAAACGTATTTATTTGTTGTTTGTTACGGATTATTATGAAAAACAAACAAAGTAAACAGGTGATTGAGTGTTAATCGTTTGTTGCTAAGAATGATCGTGAGAAAATGATAGGTAAAGAAAATTCGCTTTTAATCAGGAGATTAAATAATGTATTTATTTGTTATTTGTTGCGAATGATTATGAAAAACAATCAACAGTTCAATCTTTGAGTGTTAATCATTCGTTGCTACAAATGATCGCGAGAAATTCTTAACCACAATGAAATTCATGTTTAATCAAGAGATTATATTAAAACGTATTTATTTGTTGTTTGTTACGGATTATTATGAAAAACAAACAAAGTAAACAGGTGATTGAGTGTTAATCGTTTGTTGCTAAGAATGATCGTGAGAAAATGATAGGTAAAGAAAATTCGCTTTTAATCAGGAGATTAAATAATG
>JADDOH010012408.1:0-18653 GCA_016648135.1 Agrypnia vestita | reverse complement strand
TTTTTCGTACACATTGCCGCTGTGTACTTTATATTTTTAATTTCTGTACTCATGTTTCGATGCTATTCCGGTACTTTTAATAATTTGCTACTTGTAATTTATATTGTTTAATGTATGTTCTTTTAATTTTATGATATATTTTTTAATGTAAAAGCCTATACGCATTGCTGCTCGTTACCTACTCTACATTTTTAATTTTTATACTCATGATTTGGTGCTATTCCTGAAACTTTTAATGTATGTGCTTTTGAAATTCATTTTATACTCTTTATGTAAAAGCCTAATGGGCGTAAACAAATAAATAAAAAAAATAAATAAATAATTTTATTATCATCTCGAATATTTGATATCCACCCTCCGGCAAATTTTAATATAGTTTAAATCATTTTAATATAATTTATCATTTTAATATAGTTTAGGAATAACGGGATTCTGTAATTTCTACAAGTATAAACAACCCCAATCTTACCAAATCCATTGTATGTAGTGAAAGACGCGGGACTTATATTCTTCCTAAAATGTAAAATGAACCCGGTCTAGATGAAACATCCTTATTTAGTTTCAGGACAACGAGGTTTACGCGTTCCACGAGGAATATGATATAACCCGATCTAAACGAAGGTAATTTATATAATTTTAGGACAACGGAACTTACAAATTTCATAAAGTATATCGTGAAGCCAATCTAGGCGGAGACACTACGTATATTTTAAACAGAGTAAGAGTTTAAATTTTATCATCAGGCCTAATAAACCGCAAGAATGTCCTAGGCATAGTAAACAAAATAGCGGTCAAAGCTGTAGTGTTTCTATGTTCACACGTTTTAGCTCAAAACGAATACTATAATTTTCAAATTTATAATACAAGACGCGAATTTCTAAACGAATCATTTTAAAATAGTTCTGATTGAAATCTACATGTTTCATATTTATTAAATGAAGGCGCGAATTCTAAAAGAAACACTAACATTGCTCAAAAACGGGACCCTATATTTATATATGCTTAAAATGAAACGCGAATTCCCGAACGATAGCATTTTATATAACTAAATGTAACGAAATCTTATATAGTTTATAAATAAGAAGACCCGGCCCCAGGTGGTTTATATATATTTTCAATATAACGAGGCCCTATAACATCTTTATAAGTATAATACAACCCCGGTCTATCGAAACAATGTACTAGAAGTTTTTATATGTTTGAATACATGATATACGTTTTTTTATACGCGTTTTTATACGCGAGATTTACGTTTTCGTACAATACAAAGTAACCCAAATTATACAACCGCGAAGTTTACATCCCTCCTAAAGTATGACCAGAACTAATTGAAACATTTTTCCATAGTTTAAGTCCGCGAGGCAAATATCTTTCATAAAATATGAAATAACCGAATCAAATTAAACATATTTTTACCTTATAGGCTTTCCCCAACGCGCGTAATAATCCCGGCCACATGGAACGTTTTTATATGTTTTAATAACGCGGGACCTATGTTTTCCTATACAATATAAGGTAACCCGGGCCGAACGGAAGCAATTTTATATACTTTATAAAATAGTGAAACTTGTACTTCTGCAAAACCGTAAATAAACCCCGACCCCCACGAGATTATTATATATAATTTTTTAGAATAATGAAATTTCATACATCTGTAAAATTGTAAATAAGTCCCGACTCTCACGAAATTACTCTATATAATTTTAGACGAAATGGAAATCTAGATTATTATGGGCTGAACCTGATACCCCGCGAGATCAGCTATATATTTTTCACTAGGCGTATTTTTAATCCCAGAATTTATTCGCTATAATTTTAACGGACTCTTACTATTAACCATAAACAAAAAAAAAATTATTAAAATAAACTAAATATTCTTTCGATAACTAAAATAAACCCGGTATAATCGAAACATTTCATATAACGAAATATTATATGCCTTACAAATGTAAAATTTAAAATGTGACCAAGTTAAATTAATTAAATTTTAGCAAAAATAGGTAATTTTATAAGACTTATTTAAAATCGAATCTGTTAGTAACAACCCTTTTATCTTTTAACAATTTCCCGCGTGTTTAGCATAAAATAGGTATCTTTATAAAGCACAGCTAGTTTCCAGAGATCCGCCAATACTATACTTAGTAAAACGAGAATTTAACTAAATTTGAACTCTACCGTTTCCTGAAATTCTGCGAATATTATTCTGTGAACCTAGTAAGACGACAAAAATAATTAACTTTATAGAAAATAGTGATTTCCGAAGTTCCGACATGCCAGATTAATTACCTTTATAAAATAAAATCAATCCCGTACTCTGAGTTAAAACTCTTTAACAGGACCTCGCGTATTTAGCATAAGATAGGTATTTTTACAAGATTTATTAACAATTTCCCGCGTGTTTAGCATAAAATAGGTATCTTTATAACGCACAGCTAGTTTCCGGAGATCTGCAAATATCAGTTCTATATATGCCGGACTAATCAACTTAATAAAGCGCAGTAATTTCCGAAGTTCTAATATGCCAAATTAATTACCCTTTATAAAATAAAATCAAACCAGTACCCCCCTTTTCTTTTAACGTGAGCAACCAACAATGTCGAAGAGTATATTTACCCGTACACAACTTTCACTTGAAATCAAACTATAATTTTCACTATATCCACTGGACACTCCAAGTCGACGGCAACTTTCACTCAAAAAACCAACCGACGCGGATTTCACGTCCCGTAGACGCTTCACACCAACTCCCTGATTTCTGCTGTGTCTTGACATTTTAAACCCCCCCTAGCAGCCAAAGGTCCTAAGTCGTGTGTTTCCAGGATTTTCAATATCCTACTTTCCTTGAAACCTAAATCTTTGTTCCTAAGATTCAATTTGGCAAAAAAAAAACCATATCTCCACTCGGATATGTCAGTTGATCCCACCTCCTGTTGCCGTCTCTGTCTCCATCCCCGTGCCTATTTGGGACGGACTCAGTGGCTTCGGACGAATTGAACTCGCTTCACAAGCGCGATAATTAATTTTTAATATTTAATTTCTAAGTTCAGTCCATATTGTCGTTTGATCAACCGTAACTACAATCTATCGGGTACTCCCCTAATCATAGTTGATGTTTCTTCATTATCTACCATTATTATGCCCCGTTCCCTCGTATTTCCACTCGTCTTTATCGGAAATTTAACGTTTCTTGGCCGCTATATCATGGGATCAATTTCCATATATTCACCACGTGCACACTGCATACCTAGATATAACAATCATCCAAAGGTACTATACCTAATTTTAAATTAATTTTGGGCGATCTTTTCTCGTGAATCATCCAATGAATCCTGTTTTTTGGCCGCGACTCTCCGCGCACAGGGACGTATTAGCTCCCTCCGTTGCGGAATTTAAACATAATTTGTAACCATTTATTATTATTTTTATTGGCAGTAAGATTGATCCACAAAGTAACTATGTTACATAGACAGTGAATATTCTCGAACAATATAATACTGGAAGAGTACTATTCGCTATAACACAATAAACTATTAATGTAAGTTAAATTAAATTTTTAAATTCAGTGGAAGATTTTTAAGATCGTTTTGCTTTTAATTTTTTTCCCAAAACAAAATAAATAAACAAATAAATAAACACACAGATACACACTCACACAACCCACTATTGGACATGTTTTTATTATTCTTTTATCGATTGTATGTATGTGTTTTCGCGTAATTGGCCCAAAACTCTGTGCATCAATTATTGTCTTTTCTTCAAAGATTGATTAATTATATGGCTGTAAGAAACCCAATAAATGAAAACAAATAAAACAAATAAGTAAATAAACCTCCAGTGCCGCAGGCAAGGCGTCGGATTAATTCAGTGCTCATTTATTGCCAAGGCACTGAACGCCTCCGCTGATAACTATATACCGCTCACCATGTTCTTAGAGGTGTGTTGAAAGATTGCTAGTATCTGTCGAATCGGTCTCAAGTAGTTGTCTGTATTTGTACGTTTATCATTGTTACATGCTCTTGCTATATCCGTTCCACTTCACATTATTGTTCCTCCCGTCTTAGAATTTCTATCACACTATGTTCTCCTATGTTTTTGGTACTTATATGCTTGCTTTTTACTTGCATTTACTCCTATATATATTTGTTTCATTTATCCATCCATCTATAAGATCCCCATACGCTTTATCCTTTTATTTCATGTGTATATGGGCCGCAAATTCATATTATTTTATTTACAATATTCTTATCTAGATTGTTGCGCGGTATGATTGATAATCCTCAAATTATGCAGAGCATTGGTTTGTATGCTCCTGATAATTACACTAGACATCGTCAGCATAGATTGTTTCACATTCCAATATACAGGACCAACCTGCCGATGGTTATGCCTGTTGGAAGAGCCACAGCCATGCTGAACAAAATCGCTTTGGGTATTGATATATTCCATGTGTCTGAGGGGGTTTTCCGAAGCGGGATTCTCCTACACCTTTGACCAGATTCATGTTATTTTTAATTTATTAAATATTTTCATTTTTGATATATACTTCTAATATGTATGCCTTAAACATTTTGTTTGTCATGTACATATTATCATGAAATAAATTGAATTGAATTGAATTGAATTGAATACACTTGTTCCAATTATGTTTTGTGGTTATTACTAGCAAACCCGGCGAAATCTGAGCTAGAATAGCCAATCGTATACACGTTACCCGTCCTGTTGAAACTACGCTAACGTAGGGCAGGTTTGTAGTGATTACATAGTTAATATATTGTATCTATATTCGAGTATATTATTTTCTTGTCGTGCCATTAATATGCTTACACGTTATCGTTATCTCTTTCCTAACCGTATATACCGTCATTGCACAATTACCTATCTGTTGTAAAAGCCTGAAGAGCGTTAGTCTACAGATAAATATAATAGAATTATAGTTAACTTTTCTATCTGCCTACGTTATCCGATTCCCGCGAAACGAAAATAAATCATTATCCGCTCAGTTAAGGTCACCCCTCTGGTATATCGTATACGTTTTAATCCGTGTTATTACAAATTATTTATGGGCGTTTTCCTCTCGCGATCCCCCGATTAGGACCTGCCTTCCTTGCCTTTGCTCATATTCTGCTATCTCTCTCGCGCGGCAATCCACTTAAGAAGGCGATTAATGACGTTTAAGCGGTTTCAAAACCACAGCAAAAAAGTCTATAATTCAGAAACCTCGTGGAACTGTCAATATCATCGTCACTTTAGAGTAGACGTTAATCGGTTTTTTAACGGCTTAAACTGCAATAAACGCGACCTAAATCTACGAAAGCCGTGTTCAGTATTTTTTTTGGGAAGCACATGTGGACCGCTCGGATCGCGCCGATCGTCAACCATTTGTACCAAACGCGGCTTTACCACAAGATTAATATGTTTTATAAGAATTGAATATTAACTGCTCGTAACCTATATCCGATCAATCGCTACTAACTCCCTCCCAATACTAGCGTTTCATCATTCCCAAATTTTTGTAGCTCCAATACTACGGCCAGTTTAGCTCAATTTTTCCCCGCGTAGCATTTAAATCACCTTAGAGTTCAAAAATAAAAATAATAAAATAAAAAAAAAAAATCTATAGAAACAGGTGATTCATCACAAACCTTTTCCAAAATTATTTTCAATCGACGTTCGAAATACCTACAAATAATTCTGATAGCACCCAATCTTATTCATATTTTAATGAAAGCTTAAATACACTCGTAATTAATCATGACACTATAGGTAGCGTTTCACTTAACGAGACGGAAACATTGAATTACCTGCGGCGCCTTGATACTACTAAAGGAGCTGGCAGTGACGACGTCGCACCCTATTTTGTATCACAATATGCACCAACACTATCCTTACCCATTACTATGTTATTTAACAAATGTATAAAGGAAGGTCGCTTTCCGACTAAATTTAAAGAAGCCATCATTGTACCCATCCACAAATCCGGATCGAGGAATCAAGAGGAATTAAGAACTATAGACCAATTTCAATATTATCTGTGTTTTCTAAACTCTTTGAACTAGTTGTGTATAATAACATATACACAACCATACTAAAGAATATTCACAATCATCAACATGGATTTCTCAAACATGATAAACTTCACTGATTATATCACAACCCATATGGACAACAGAATTCAAGTTGATGCAATATATACTGATTACTCGAAGGCTTTCGATAAAGTTAATCATGGCATCCTTTTGCATAAATTAAAACTTCTGGGGATCCACGGAGATCTTCTCAGATGGCTTAGTTCTTACCTAGATAAGAGATTACAATCTGTCTGCATCGAGGGTTTTAAATCAGAATATAAGATTGTCCCCTCGGGTGTTCCATAAGGCTCACATTTCGGACCCTTTCTGTTTGATATTTATATTTTTTATATTCATAAATGTTTTATAAATTGTAATTTTTTATCTTACGCTGATAATATGAAAATTTTATGTCAGTAAAATCCAAAACCTACTGACAAAAAATGCAAGAGGATCTCGAGAGACTGTCAGGTTACTGTGAAACGAATAGGCTGATACTAAATGTCACTAAATGTTATAAAATTTCCTTCACCCGCAAAATAAATCGTGTTGTATATGAATATACTATTGGTAATGATATGGTCAGGGATGTGGACGAGATATGGGACTTAGGATTGTTGCTAGACTCCAAAATGAATTTCAATCGGCACATTGATGCGATTGTCGGTAAAGCATTCAATATGTCCGGCTTCATAATGCGTCTTGGCAAACCATTCAGGAAAATTAGTACATTTAGGAGACTATACATAACCTGTATTCGACCTCACCTCGAATTTTGCTCAACAATATGGTCACCCACATATAAATTTAATATTAACAGAATCATAACAAAAACATTCCTTAAGTGTATTAATTACAAATTTAATTTGAATTTTGGACTCAATAAAATTTAATAAATTGGAAACTCCTGAAAACAAGCGAATATTGTCAGATCAATCCTTTCTTTTCCAAATAATTCATAACCTTATTGATTCTCCTGATATCACCAGCTTGCTAGCTTTCCACGTCCCATTCCGACCTACCAGACTATATGCTCAGATTATAATTACCTCTTAAATTCAATAGATATTTTTAACACTAAATATGAAGAGTAACGTCATATGGTGAAGCAGATACTAGAAACTCCTCCCCCTCCCTGATCATTTATATCATGTATATTATATACATCACGAGCCCCTTTATGTCTATGTTAAAGCAAAATTTTTAACAATCAGTTAAATGATGTTTTATCTGTTATTGTCAAATCGACTTATCTTTGATTATGTCCTATTTGTGTTATATTGAGGGAGACATTTAACTATTTTTTTGTATTTCATCTTATCAAGCAATTGTGTCTTCCTGTCGGATGACCGAATTAAATAAAATATAAAAATAAAGTAGGTGCATTTAAAAATATGCCAGTAAGTTTCTAAAATGTATTACAGAGTATTACCTCGTTAATTCAAAATTCAAGGAACAAAAGTAAAAAAAAGATAGCACTGCAATTGAGAAATTTGCAAAAAATCGTAAAACTGATTAAAAAAGTAATCAATTTTTCTGAAAAACGTCTGTATTTTTGCATATTTCAAGAAATCATTTTGAAAATGAAATATTTATTATGCTAATACAAAGATCGAGATATTTTTGTTACTAAAGAAGGTATTAATAAAGTACCAGGTCGTACTACCCAGGTACCTACCCAATATTTACATATTTTTTATTCTCACTTGCGAGAAAATTTCTAAATATTATTTCAATGTCGTAAAATTTAAAAAATGATGTAAAATGCATTGATTTATGGTGCAAGGGACTAAAAATTATTTAAAATTACGAATTACCGCAGTTTTCGAATTATCTGGGTTATAATTAACGGGGTTTTACTATATTATCTAAATATTATCTAAATATCAAAATTAGATAACATGTTGAGCTGGGTGGACTTGAGTATGCTAAATATGACCGCATTCTGACAATTGATTCAATTTCAAAAAAGTCTTTAGATTATAACAATATGAATGTGACAAACAAAGAAACAAAGTGATTGTATGAAATATCTGGGGCTTAAAATAGATGAGAGACTTCTATGGATGAATCATATCCGAGCTCTTTTAAAAAAACTTGGGCCTATAGTTGATGTTATGAAAAGAGCTGAACTATTTGATACAAGAACTAAAAAAATTATCTACAATGCTTTTATTCTCCCTCATATTTTATATGGCATTATTATTTGGTCACAGTGTAATTCACAGGCGCAGGGAATGATACAAAGAACTTTAATCCTTTATAGGTCATAAGCCAAAACGGATAGTTTTGAGACCGGCAACATTAAGGTCTATATTTCTTTAATTTTATAAGTTATAAACACCCTTATGTTATAAACAACCTTATTATCAAATAACACACCGAGATTTTGAATCTAACCAACCGCTATGAAGTTCTCAATTATTGAATATATTACGAAAAATGCCCCCCGGGCAGTTATCTGACCAGCGTCCGTTTAGCGACACGATGGCTATCAATTTTTCAAGAACAGTTGTTTTCGAGCTCTTGTTTTTCAAAAATTGTGAGTTTCTACTGAAAATAAAGTAAGTACATTTATACGATACATAATAATACACATTTTTTATTTATTTTTGCGCTAAACTATATGTAACGGATAGGATGAATGATGGCCCTGAAAAGGGCCTTTTCAAAGGAGATGACATGGTCGAGTTCCATGGCTCGCTGCGATCACCAATCAAGGCGGACCTGTGACGTCATCTTATTCACGGGCGACCGGGCCGAACGCCGGTTCGTCATCACCACCCTGAGGACCGTAAAGACGGGGCCTGTGCCTTGATAAATTTGTGAACAAATTTATGTATGAGAATTTATAAAAATAAAATGGTTGTGACATATTTTTAAATTATTACATATTATTGTAAGAACCTATATATTGATATAATATATTTATGTACTTTGTCACATGTTTATTTTAATAAACGAGAAAATCGCTGTTGCGATAGACCAGGGTGGTGAGTGAAGCCAACTGTATGGCGTAAAGACAGATATAAGAAATATTGTTGAATATTTCCGAGTGACGGCCAACTGTATGGCGGAAAGACAGATACAGGAAATATTATTTCCTACGGCTAACTGTATAGCCTGACAGACAGAATAATTTTATTTATTAATTTATTTTATTAATTATACGGCTTAATAGCCTTTTACAACAGGTTTATACATAATTAAAATACAACAAGCGATTAAATGTACAAGAAAAATAAAGGGTATAAATGTAAAAAAGTATATATACATAGTTTAAACATAATGAGGTTAGACATATATGTAAAAAAAGTATATATGCAAAAAAGTGTAAAGTAGCAAAAGAAAAATAAAGGGTATAAATGTAAAAAAGTATATATACATAGTTTAAACATAATGAGGTTAGACATATATGTAAAAAAAGTATATATGCAAAAAAGTGTAAAGTAGTGATCTCAGAAATTTTTACTCACCGATAATATAGCAATATTAAATTTGAATAGCCAGGTATATATAAAAAATTTAAGACATTATATAAAAATTTAATATTTTGAAAAGAAATGATCATATAATGATTTTTTAAATTTGAGAGAGATAGATTTAAAATGTCGACATATGTAGGTATTTCATTGCCCAGTTTGTGCATCCGAGGTATGCTAGAATTTGAACGATAGTTTGTGTCCAAATTGTCACAATAAAACAGCATGTTTTGGCGGGTCCTACGGTTAGGTACTTTAAAATTAATACTATTCAGGAGTTCGCAACAGTCGAAATTTGAGTGTAATATTTTAAAAAGGAATATTAAATCTGTTAATTCTCTTTGATCTTAATGAATATTGAAATATTGTTTAATATTTCAACATAATATGTATCCGAGGACAGAGACTTGGTATGCGAAGGAAAATCGGGCTGCAGACCGATTGATTCCGATAAGTCGCGAAGCCATGTCTTGTCAGATCTCGGAGAAATCTACAGATAACTAACAGTGTTTTATAGGCCTAGCGACGGGGCTTATCACTGATAAGGTCCCGGGCGCGACAGTCACCGAAAAATGGTATTTGTGCCAACAAATACGAAAGTTTTCGACCAAAAATTGATTTTCTTATATTTACGAAAAACGGGAGTTTTTTCAATGAAATTGGTATCAAATGATAATATTTTTGCTAAACAAAGTCATTTAGACTAAAATCTGAAAGTAAATCATGTTAATAAAAAAGTAAGATTTTTCACATTTTTTACGTAACCGCTATCAGCAGTGATCCGATGACAATAAGGGTCATTTTTCAGTCAAACTTCAAAACTGTCCTACGAACGCTATAGCGGTCGGATCGACTTATATAATTTCGCGTGCGCGAACGCGGAATAAAAACTCTCTGTGATTGGCTCCCGGAAATAAGCCCGTGGGTATTGTCATGCGTATAAATTAAACTTCCGTCGGCGCACAGATTCATTCCGTTCTGTGCTTTATACGCCGTCTGGACCACTTCACCTGACTTTTATTCATCACCTCTGATCTCTGCTCTACCTACTGCGTTTGGATTTTGGATTCTCAACTGGACCACCGCAACCAGACAATTCACTTTTGTGAATTTTAGAACAACTACTGTCAGCGGGTTTACGATTACCGCTGTGCAGTTTGGGTCTGTTCTGCGTGTCGAGTACGGGAGACCTGCGCATCATTTATTTGCGTATTCTGTACGGAACACTATATATGTAACTAGCAGCTAAGCAATCGGCTATCGCCGATTGCTTGCTGCTAGGCCCTGCGGGCGGCTTTCTAGGCGGCTGCGCGGCTATTGCTGGTTGACAGTATGGTTGGCTATGATGACCGCTTCACGGCTAGTAATGGCCGCTACGCGGCCATTGATGTATACAATCAGCTGTCAGCTATGGTAGCTACTGCGCGGACATTGGTGTCTAATAGGTCTTATCTAAATATAATAATTTCGTTGTCAGTCGGTTCCTAACTTACTGGAATTACAACTTAAGATAATCAGAGGCAACCAGTGCACGGGCTATTTTACACGCAAGTCGTTATTAATTATTATGTTCCTTGATTTTTCACTTTAGATATAATTGAGACAAAAGTATTTGTAACCGATTAATAAGCCAGAGCTAAGTTTTAAAATTAATATTTTCGTCAAATGCTTCTAAAACACATAAATTTGCTTTCAAATTTATTGTCAATTGTCAAATTAACATTCTTTGCCAGACAACCGTATTAAAACATTCAAAGTGGCGCTTTTTTTTCTAATCTGGAACAAACTTTTTTCGTATTTCCCAAAATAAAACATCACATTTTAAAAAGAATATTCTAGCACTAAATTTAAAGAAAGATCTGTCAAACACAATTTCATTGTAAACCAATAATGCTATGTCGCCCAAAGTCACTATACTAATTATGCATTTTTACCGCATATTTTACACATTACCGCCATCTTTATTCTGTGCATACCGCGCATGCGCAATGAGCCACCGGATTGGCCACCACCAAAATAAAAAATGGCCAAATTCACATACTATTCTAAAACACGTATAGGTATGTTTATTGTAAACTAAAAGTAAACGTGTATAAATATTAAATATGTTCATTTTTTTTTTATAAATGTACAGTAGATTATATTTAATGTTTATAATATTTCTATACATTAAATATTATCTGCGTGTATTTTAAAACAATCCATACTTCTCGCTACTTTATACGATTTCGCCATTTGTTTTTTTTTTGTGCTGGCAATGGAAACACATGCAATACTTACACCATTTTTAGCGCACTCATATTATAAGATAGTTAAATAACATTAAATTTTCGAGTGTGCTGTCTAGAATCTAACCACAAATTCTAAAATTTTGACCCTTTTTGATTATCGTATTACAGACAGTAAAAATAATTTCTTAACCACAATACTTATAGTTAAACTTAATAATGTAGTATACTTTCACTATAAATTGTTATATTTTATGTATAATTTCCCGCTATCGAGTTATTTGATGAGATGTGTCATCCTTTGATAAAATGATTTCGGTAAAAAGTGCTGATAATATTGAATATTTTTGTTTTCATTGAAACTAATATTTTTTGAAATGTACATCTCAAAATGAAATTAAATAGTCATAAAATGTTATATGTATAAGTAAAAGCCTGTATTGCATCACAAAATTAAATTTTTCATTTTTAAAATTATTTTTTAGAATGGAGAGTTAGAGATTATAGCGTAAAAGACTTTTAAGAAATGGGTGAAGACATTATTTGAAGGAATCATGGAGGACCAAGCTGAGGATTTAGATATATAGGAGGAGATCTGATGCTGAAGATGAGATTCTTCATGGTCTTGTAAGTCTTCGGGATTCAGCTCGTGCTGAGAATAATCTCGATTCTGATCCTATCGATGCAGTAGCAGACCCTACTTACATTGATGGTATTATGGAAGCTTATTGTTCTTCAGATGATGACTTAGACGTTTATCTATCACCATAAGTTACTCCATTTCCTACTACAATAACTATAAGTGGCGCAAGCAACGGCATCACGCGCCTCCCGATTATTTATGGGAGGAATTGATCATTTTGATCAACTAACATCGTCTTATAACACAACGTGGAAATCAAGGTGGTGGTGGATTAAATTTTGGTATTGGTATATCTGCCATCTTTAATTAATATACTTAATATAGGGAAACATTGAAGCAATTGGATTAAAAAAAAACTAGATAAAAAACCTAAACTTCGTATGTGGTTCTTGCAGCACTACACTGAAAGTGGTATGAAGCTCAGTAGCACGCAACAATTGCAAAATAGCGCTTTGCATACCGTGTTTTACGCCATACCATTTGTTTAGCCAGCGGAATAAACTCCTCTAACTATCCTTGCCTGAAGGTATTTATTCAAATCATCCTGAAAAATATACACTTCGTAGATGTGGTTCTTGCAGCACTACACTGAAAGTGGTATGAAGCTCAGTAGCACGCAACAATTGCAAAATACCGCTTTGCATACCGTGTTTTACGCCATACCATTTGTTTAGCCAGCGGAATAAACTCCTCTAACTATCCTTGCCTGAAGGTATTTATTCAAATCTACTGAAAAATATACACTTCGTAGATGTGGTTCTTGCAGCACTACACTGAAAGTGGTATGAAGCTCAGTAGCATGCAACAATTGCAAAATAGTACTTTGCATATCGTGTTTTAGGCCATACCATTTGTTTGGCCAGCGGAATAAAATAATATTATAATTATTAATAAACTATTCTTCTAACACAAATAAATAAAAGTATTTTTAATACTAAAAAACCTCTTTTGATTACTAAAACAAAATTCGGAGAAAACTTTTTTTTTTACCTAAATGGACAGAAAACTGACCGCTGGAAATTCGAAAATTACAAAAAAGCTATACGTTTTCCAAAAAATATAATAAATATTCTGTTCATCAAAATGAATAAAGAATACATAAAAACAAATTCTTCGCCCGTATCTTTAAAAAAATAAGTTGTCCTATAAAGGGTTAAACAGAGCCCTTAAAATGATCTTCAACCTGGCTCGTTACACCAGAACCACAGACTTGTATAGAATCACCGGCATGCTTAACCTGGAGGATCTAATATATATGGAGAAGGTAAAGATGATTTATAAAATAAAGAAGATGTTGCAAACGAATATTGTCCTTTACCAGAACCGTAACGTGCCTAGACAACACACGAGAACAAGAGATTATAATATACCGAGGACTAATAGAGAGAGATATGGTTTCTTATACTCTGCGATCGACTTCTAAAATGGGATCCCCAATTCCATAAAGGAATTGAATAGTGTGGAATTTTTCAATAAACGGCTGAAGGGACTCGTGTTGGAGAGGAGATAACTGTTTGACAAGTCAATGTGATTATATTAAATATGTATACCTATTTATTTTACTGTTTTACTGTTTTATATTCCAGTCCCCTTATACCAACATACAATTGCTGTTTGGGGACATGATATTTACTTATATATGTAACTTTTAATAAGTGTCATTAAAATAAAAAAAATTAACTTAATAATTAAAAATTACAAAATATAATAAAAACAGAAAAAAAATAGTACACTACGAGGACATCAAAGACAATACATTTGTATTTAAAAACCATATATGCACAATAAATTTAACACCATCGGCTCTCCAACACAAATTCAGTTTCTTATTGAAGAGTCCTATATTGTTTAAGGGATTACGAGTAGTCAGGATTTTTAAAAAATTGAATTTTTTTTTGGTATTTTCTTTAAGCAAAATGTTTCAAAAATATTGTGTGAAAATATCAACTCGATCCGGTTATTAGTTTTAAAGATATCCAACGATAACTGTACGGCCCTCTGCTGCCGCCCGTACTGACACGCGGACGGTCTAGAGCCGGCCGGTCTGACAAACTGGGCGACTGCTACGTAACGCGGTTTTTACCTGATTAATTCTAAGAATAATGTACGAAATTTCTTTTATACTTCTACTTTTAGACATAAGACCCTTTAGGCTAACTGAGATTCGATTTAATGTTAGTACTTCAGTGGCAGTGAAACCCAGCAGTCGATAGGTAGTTGTGCGTGTATTATAATAATTTTCAAAAATTTATAATGAGACGTCATGAAAGTATGCAAAGAATATTAATGATTGCCAATGCATAGGATTAAATTATGGACCTAATGCACACCGGTATGCTGAAAAACTCGATATAGAGCGCATAAAGATTGCTGACCAACGTGCAAATCAGGTCACTCGAGAAGGCAAAATGAGACGTAAATAAAAAAAAATCGGCATCTTGGAGGCTTACACATCGGCAGAAGATACCAGAAATAGACGACTCTATGTAAGTAATTTTTTAAATTGTATTTTTTTTATTTTTTAAATAGAGATGCGAACACGGAATACGTGTCACATGAATATTCTTACTATTTTGTATGATTTTGAGTTTGCGTTATTGTCAGCAATTATACCCTGAAGGATTTAAATATTAATTTAATTTAATTACTTATTATCAATTTATCGTAAAAGTGTATTGTGTAATTATTAATTATGTCATATTCAAAATGTTAATTGTAATTTTCAAAAAGTTCACAAAATGTTCTTACTTTGTACTTGTGATTATTTTTGTGTGTGTAGAAATGTTGCTATTAAAATATGTATTATTATTATATTATATTGAACTCACCATTACACAGGCATGTTAATGGATATTCTTTTCTGTCAGATGTATTTTCAGATGATTTACTTAATTTTAAATGCTTATTGATTGAATAATTTCTTGCTAAGATTTAATTTTCATTTTCAATTTACAGTTTTAAAAGTTGTTTTTCAATTGTTCGGGGGGCTTCTTTTGTGTTTTATTTTTTCTACATGTAATTTTGTTTTTCTGACTTTTAATTTATAAATGTTCTACAATATAATAATTATTAGGATCTACTGTCTGACTTTGCTTGTACTACAAACTTTATAATCCCTAAATTTTTGGGTCCTTACTGTATTTTTCTATGAACTATTTACTTTTGCGCTGTATTATTGTTATTTATATTCTGTAAACCAACATTTTAATTCTTTTTACATTACATTTGTAATGTTTATTTTAAAAACTTTATTGCCGTGTATTTTATCAAAATAAAATTTTATAAAATTTAACCCAGGTGGTCAATTTTTTTTTAATACCCCCTCCCTCTACGCAGCAAGTAAATCGATTGAGTATACGCTATCGAGCTATTTTAATTATTATATTAGTGTAATTTGAGGTTTTTTTTAAATATTCAAAGGTAATAAGATAATATGTTGAAAATAAAAGTAAATTATAAATTATTAATAAAAAATCATAAATTATTCTTAAAAAAATATTTAATGAGAAAAACCAAATTTAAAGATACATGCATGAAAAAATGCAAATAATCACTAATTAATATTTCTACAATTATTCTTTATACACTTGCAGGATGACATACAAGTTAATTTAGATTTTTGACAATTACAATCCATCGTTCGACAATCCGCTGCGAATTTATAGGGTTGAATCAAAGGCCGCTTTGTCATTTGTCGTGGGTATAGGTTACCATTTCTCTCTTCATATAAAAATAAATTATAATCAACTGTCTGAATCGGTTGATCGGCATTTATCCACAAATATGTTTGTACTCTAGCTCTAAACAAATGTAAATGCAAAGCATCAGATGTACACAGGTGGCAGGCGATGTATACTGAATTTTTTAATCGCCCGGAGGACGGTGACCGGCAGGCGAAATGCGCCAGTATTGTTATAATGTTCCAAATGGGTCAAGGTTCACATTCGGTTGAATAAGATGCGTTCGGAGGACGAATCCATTCTTTCGGAAAAGTGATGTACGCGGCGAGTTTACTTTGCGAGTGGCTTGAGATTGTCACGTAGGCCAGCGTTTTTTTTAACGGTCAAACGGTTTATGAAGATTGTAATAATTGTTCCTGATTAAAGATGATATCATTAATACACGATGGGAGGTAAGTTGATAAAATAAATTACACACGAATTTTTTATCACATTACACTGTACGCGCTCTGACGCTTGGGGGCGGGCTATTAAATTAGTGTTCCCCACAGAAACAAGTAAAAACAGATGCGGTCCGCTGAGCTCGCTCCCGAAAATGTAGTGGCCAGGCCGGGGAATGTAGTGCAGTCGCACTGCGCGGAGAGCAGGAGAAATTCCGCCGCAACAACGAAATTCTTTAAAGTAAAAAGTCGTGCCAAGTCATCGCCTCCGGTGGTAAACAAAGTCAGTAGATCCAAAATCATGTCCAAGTTCAAAGCAGAAGTCAGCAAAAATCCAGAATCCAAATCCAAAGTAAAGCAGGGGTCAAAGCAGGAGAGAAGTAAAAGGAAGATGAAATGTTCCAGTAGGCGTTTTTGGCAGAGGCTTCCAGCGGAATGGTGAGCGCAACCCCGCCGGCGTGCTATTTAAACAGATCGGAAAGCTAGCCCCCTGACTTGCGCGCCGACCAATAGGCACGCTCGGCTTGCCGGCGGACTAGCTTCGCGAGTATATCGAAACCGGGCCGAGTTTTATATTAAAATTTCATTATTTTAATCGATTACAAAACTATCGCCACCCCCCGGGTATTTAAATATGTCATTTATACAAATCTATGTCTTGCAAATAGAATGACATATTTTACTGGAACCGCAAAATAGAATTTACTGAGTTATTAGGTTAGGTTAGGTTAGGTTAGGTTAGGTTAGGTTAGGTTAGGTTAGGTTAGGTTAGGTTAGGTTAGGTTAGGTTAGGTTAGGTTAGGTTAGGTTAGGTTAGGTTAGTGTAGGTTAGGTTAGGTTAGGTTAGGTTAGGTTAGGTTAGGTTAGGTTAGGTTAGGTTAGGTTAGGTTAGGTTAGGTTAGGTTAGGTTAGGTTAGGTTAGGTAGGGTAGGTTAGGTTGGTTAGGTTATTGGTTAGGTTAGTTGGTTAGTTTAGTTAGGTTAGGTTAGGTAGGTTAGGTTAGGTTGGTAGGTTAGGTTTAGGTTAGGTTAGGTTAGGCTAGGTTAGCTTAGGTTAGGTTAGGTTAGGTTAGGTTAGGTTAGGTTAGGTTAGGTTAGGTTAGGTTAGGTTAGGTTAGGTTAGGTTAGGTTAGGTTAGGTTAGGTTAGGTTAGGTTAGGTTAGGTTAGGTTAGGTGAGGTTAGGTTAGGTTAGGTTAGGTTAGGTTAGGTTAGGTTAGGTTAGGTTAGGTTAGGTTAGGTTAGGTTAGGTTAGGTTAGGTTAGGTTAGGTTAGGTTAGGTTAGGTTAGGTTAGGTTAGGGTAGGTAGGTTAGGTTAGGTTAGGTTAGGTTAGGTTAGGTTAGGTTAGGTTAGGTTAGGTTAGGTTAGGTTAGGTTAGGTTAGGTTAGGTTAGGTTAGGTTAGGTTAGGTTAGGTTAGGTTAGGTTAGGTTAGGTTAGGTTAGGTTAGGTTAGGTTAGGTTAGGTTAGGTTAGGTTAGGTTAGGTTAGGTTAGGTTAGGTTAGGTTAGGTTAGGTTAGGTTAGGTTAGGTTAGGTTAGGTTAGGTTAGGTTAGGTTAGGTTAGGTTAGGTTAGGTTCGGTTCGGTTAGGTTAGGTTAGGTTAGGTTAGGTTAGGTTAGGTTAGGTTAGGTTAGGTTAGGTTAGGTTAGGTTAGGTTAGGTTAGGTTAGGTTAGGTTAGGTTAGGTTAGGTTAGGTTAGGTTAGGTTAGGTTAGGTTAGGTAAGTTTAGGTTAGGTTAGGTAAGGTTAGGTTAGGTTAGGTTAGGTTAGGGTAGGGTAGGTTAGGTTAGGTTAGGTTAGGTTAGGTTAGGTTAGGTTAGGTTAGGTTAGGTTAGGTTAGGGTAGGTTAGGTTAGGTTAGGTTAGGTTAGGTTAGGTTAGGGTAGGTTAGGTTAGGTTAGGTTAGGTTAGGTTAGGTTAGGTTAGGTTAGGTTAGGTTAGGTTAGGTTAGGTTAGGTGAGGTTAGGTTAGGTTAGGTTAGGTTAGGTTAGGTTAGGTTAGGTTAGGTTAGGTTAGGTTAGGTTAGGTTAGGTTAGGTTAGGTTAGGTTAGGTTAGGTTAGGTTAGGTTAGGTTAGGTTAGGTTAGGTTAGGTTAGGTTAGGTTAGGTTAGGTAGGT
>JADDOH010012406.1:0-10162 GCA_016648135.1 Agrypnia vestita | reverse complement strand
AATAGGGAAGGGGGACACTCTTAATGCTTTTGCTACTAGCTCTGAGACTCCCTGTATAATATAATATTATTATATTTAAAATGATTTACATTAAAAATATGTTTCTAAAGCAGCGTTTCCCAAATGGTGGTGTTCTGCAGATGTAAAATAAAGGATATATGAAACATACTCTAGGTTTTTTCGGTTGTTGGGCTATCCACTTTCCACTCAGTCATGTGGCTAACAATTGTTTCCTGCTAAATTCGATTTTCAAGCTTTTGGTTTATTTTTATTCTGCATATAATTATTACCTACTGTTTCATAATTCTGAATGAAATACTAGAGACATCTATGATTTACAACACACATCTCTTTTATAATTTTAATTATGTTTTGAAGATAGATAGATGGTGATGAAACAATTTTTCTAATTTATAAAATACACAAATACCAAGCTGGAAAGTAATAATTATTTGAAAATGAGATTTCAAATTGTATATAGAAAACGTAACAACATGTATCACACCCCAAGTGCAAGATCATCTTTTCCAAAATACGCAATCTGAGAACGCAGTTTAAATTTTTTTGTTCTTGTAATTCAAATAATAGTGTAAGTAATAGTCATGGTATTTTAACTGGTTCCACAATAACCAATATTTGTGATTCGTATCTGATTGTATCGATGATTGGGAACTCTTTTTTCACAATTCGAAGGGCAACCATTGATGCTAGACAAGTTATGCTTCAGTAGCCAATCATCCATAAAATCGGATACAAATATCAATAACTGTACCATTAGTAACTGGTTAAAATCATGTATGTGAACCGGTTACACTGTTATTTGAGATTTGTATCTGATTGTATTGATAATTGGTAACTCATTTTTTATTGGACAAAACCATCAGTACTGGACAAAAGTTGTATCTCAGTTACCAATCATCAATACAATCAGATACAAATCTCAAATAACTCTATCTCGTGTAATTGGTTAAAATAATGGTAATTAAAATAATATTTAAAAATATAGATGTATCATTACCAGCTGCGAAATCTATGTATAGTGTATCATTGGAAGTACTATAGATATTTCTAGCATAGTCCATTTGAATATATAAATGAAACTGATTTCGAACATATATATAAAACTTTCGAAAATTTGATAATGTATGGATGTTCTTACGATGGAATTGGTGAAAGTTGTGTAAAGTGATCACTTGTGTGTAAAGCTTGTTGTGTAAAGTGATCACAGTGAGCCAAGTCATACAGGTCGTAAGCCCTAGGCCATCCCATACAGACTTCCATACACATTTCCCATACAAATAGCTTCATCTCTACGAGACTTCTATAAAATAAATAAACTTGGTTTTAGCTCTAAGCATTAAAACTGATACCTTCGCTTATCAATATTATTTTTATACTAGCCGTAACCCATCAACAATGACGGCAATTTTACATGTCGATTTCTAAAGAATAACTATTTATTTATTTTATTAAAAAAAATTTTTTTGAAAAAAAAAATTCTAATTCGTCGACAGAGAAAGACAGACAACAAAATTATTGTAATTGGGATTGTCTTAGAAGAAATCATGAATCAATTAGACATTTTAGAAAATACAGAAATGAATAATAATAATAATGTACTCAACATAGCATGTAGTCAATACCTCCTAGTCTAAAAATATTTTAGTTTATTACTGAAGACGGTGCAGTACGCATCGAAAATGTTATAATTTTAATTAATTAAAGTGTTACAGTGCGAAGAAAACAATGTTGTTTTATTTAATTTTTCTAAAAAAATTAATTACAATGGACTTCCACAAAGTTAATCACATTATAAAATTAATTAAACATTATAAAATAAATGGCGTGGTCTGACACATACATCTTTTATGTCTCGAGAACTTTATCCGAAATCATGGAATGATGCAAGTGCATGGATATCAAAGTGACAAACAGGTAATTTAGAAGAAATTTCGGACTGACAAAGTAAACATGGCCTTTTCTTTTACACATTAGTTTGTTTTATGTTGGTACAAATGAAACAACATTAGTTTTGCGTGATAACTACTGGCCCAACCCACGTATGCTCTGTTGCCTTGCCTCGTTACATTCTCGGGGAGTGTTTGATGTGTAGACCATTATAATGGAAAATAAATGGCTGGTCGAGAATCAAAGACAACAGGTTACATCCACAATGTTTACGCGCAATTTCTAGAACTTTAATTATTAACTTACTTAAGTTACTTGGTACATTTTACATTACGAGTACATTGTACAATATTTTAAAATTTATGCTACCGCACAATGCTGATGTTGTATTTTTCAATTTATTTATTTATTGTTTTGTAAATGAATATTTTGATTACAATACATACAAAACTTATATAATATGTTTTTTTTTAAATAATTGAATAACGGATTGCTCAATTTATCATGCAATTTATGAGATGTATTTTATATATAAGCAATCTTCTGTCTGATGCCTTTGATACTATCATTTGATCGACATGATCACTCAGATCGTTAAAAAGTTGCACACTTTGCATTACGATATGCCTTTCATTACATTCATTCTGCATTTTGGAACATGGAATAATGCACGACCTCGATTACGCAAATAATTATTTTGTACAAATAGGGAATAATTCTCATATAACTTCGTAGAGTCAATCATATTTTTTACAATTTTTGCTCTCAAAATCACTAGGTTTATTATATTCATCACGATTTGTCATAAAAGGTAAATTTCGGGTATTGAAAAATATTATTTATAAATTTATGTAGGCCTACAACATACTTATTCACAACATTACAATAAATAAATCTATGTCACAACAATAAATCATCAATAAGTAGTGGTTATACGTAATTAAAATGTAGTGATGATTTTCGAGATCGATTTTAGAGTGAAATTTTTTTTTGTTAAAGAATACGTAGGTAAAATTCAGAACTGGGAACGGATTACGTTACCGAGGGAAGGATGAATACAGATTCATGACAAATATTGAGGGTCCACTGTATTCCGTATATAAAATTTTAGCTTCCCATTACAAAAAAATATGTATTTAAAAAATACTATTACGTTTTGACCTTTTTAATTATTAGCTCTCACTTCCCTTCTTATCAAATGATAAAATAATCAAACAAAATCAATATCCCAAAAATAATGTTTTTTTATCCTGAAATTCAATCAAGCCTCTGATTGCAGATAAGTGGTGATTGATCAGGTATGCAATAAAGAAAAAAGAAAAAAACATGAATTCACTTACAATCGCCAAAGTCAAGAATGCTCGGTTTTCGGTACGGAATCATTGGTGGTGCCGGTACTGATGTGCGTCTCTCCATTTTGAGGCTTGGAATTCTGGATCTTCACTATGCTGTAATAAAGAAAGATTTAGATTAAAAATTAAAAAATAAAGTGATTCAATTGGTCGAAATTAAGACAGTCAGCTCAGATTTTCACAGCTAAGAAACGCATCGCTTTCAAGGTATGCTATTTAAAAAGTTTGAACGCAATATACCAGAGCAACTGACTCACGCGACACGAATATTCACACATGCTGATACCTGATGTGTCATGATGTAGAAATGAAGACAACAAGAACTAACTATGGACAGCGACATTATGCTTTCCTGGCACCTTAAATCTATAACACTCTTATCATAGAAATTCAGCACATTCAAACCAACCCTGAAACAACATTTAAATCGCTGGTGTCGCTCTGGCTTCTGAGTAAAAAAATAAAAGATCCAGAAAATTATGTCTCTTGGTCGACAAATTGTTGAAAAATGAATCAACTATGTCTCTAAACTGACTGGGCTAGTGGAGTGGTAATATACCACAAACGCCAATGCCACTCACTTCTATATGTAAATGTAAATATGGATTTCTTAAATAAATAAAAAATATCAATATTGCTGCAGTCATTATTTATTTACACAATATTCTGAAGCAGAAACCTTTCTAGAAGATTTTTCAAGTCTGTCAGATAATGATAGAGAGTATGTTGTCCTCTACATACAAACAAATTCTTTTCCAAAAGCTCGTTTACAAGTTGCATTTTTTAAATAGTTGAATAAAGTTAGCCGAGTCGTCCAGCATTTACTGTAATAATTCCCACTGCTCTTGCATTTAACCACACAGTAATTGAACAAAATTTAACTACATTAACGAGCACACACACGCGCTAAATAACATCACACGTGACTACTGTAAACATTCCTGAAAGAGTGCCTTATTAATTTGGCTCTTATTTAAATAGATTTAAAATAAATTAAATAATTGGACACTGACATTTGTATCTTTGAAAGCTCTCAAGTTGAATGTTCGCACGCAGAGGACTTACTGCGGTCTCTTATGCCATGAATCACTTTTTTCGTAGCTGATATTTTGAATGAGACAAAGAATGAAGTAATGAGCAGTAATTTGGCAATACCGTCACAGACACTCAGGTGTGCCACTGACATAAACATTGGCAATAAAGACAAAAGTACTCCCACAGCAAAAGAGATTGGAAACATTTGGTTCTTGGATTATGAAAAGTTCAATCTGCAAACATATAAGACAATCCGCATACCAAGTGCGTGAGGTCACAACATTGAAGTATGAACAGTATATACACATATACAAATTACGTATTTACCTCACAGAATATTACGATATTATAATCTGAATCATATGGTAATAATTGTGATAAGAATATTACGTTTTATACATTAATTTAAACTTTTTTCCAAAATTGTTTTTAACTTTTTTCTTTTGCTTCAGTGTTTTGACTGTATACATCCAAAAATAAAATGTACTGCATACAGTAAAACCTTGTTAATTGAAATTCGTTATAATTTGAAAATTTTCAAACGATTGTTTTTTTCATGTGTCACAAAATGTTATTTCATATTAGATTAACCCCGATAATTCGAAAACCCCAGTAATTTGTAATTTGAAATTTTTTTAGCCTCTTGTGCCATAAATCAATACATTTTAGTTCACAAAATTCGAAAATTTACTAAATTGAAATGAATGAAATGAATATTTCAATTTTTTCCGCAAGTGAGAACAACAAATATGTTAACATCGGGTACTTTACTAATATAAATGTCACGATCAGCCATGATGATGGACCCTGCAATGGTATCCGAAATATCTGCCAGAAAGGTCGTAAAAACACAGTATAATACCTCAGAAGACACAAATCAGAAGATAGCATAATAAATATTGGGTTATCAAATTATGATTTCTTGAAATATGTAAAAATATAGACGTTTTTCACAAAATGAATGTCTTTTTCATGAGTTTTACGATTTTTGGTGAATTTCGCAATCACATCGCGTTTTTTTTTGTTGTACCTACCTTGAATTTAGAATTAATAGAGTTTCGCATAATTAGAAATGTTCTTTAGGTCTCTTGAATTTTGAATTAACGAGGTTCTGCTGTACTTCTAAATTGTGAAAGTGAAAGGAGATGATGTTCTCATTATGATGCTGTGATTTATTTTATTATTATACATCTTTGATAGTCATTTGATTCAACTAACTGAGTCGAGGGTCAAAAACAAATAAATAATTCTGTCACTGATAGATTTGGGGATAACTTTGTAGAGATTAATCATGACGATCATTAAAATGGATGGAAAACATAAACTCTGCTATCTCTACTTGAGTTTAATTATATTTTTTATTTTACTTCTTGAGTTTCAAGAGTATCAGAAACTGACCATAAAAATACAGAATTAGGTGGAAATACATAATGAAAAAAGGAATCAGAGTAACTGGTGCAAAGGTGGTTTTAACGGGAATATTGAGAGTAGAGGAGAAGAGTTCCTGATAGTAAAATGAATACCAGAGTTCAAATTTGTTTTAATTTCTAAACTTTCAAAGATATTCATTTTATCAATTTTACGAACGACGCAATGGAATAAAATGGATATTATTTATATACGACAGTTTTACCTGTCGATGAGAGATTCTAAAACTTTTTAAAAATTGATTTAATATAATTTTAAAGGGTAGATATAAAAATATAGATTATCAAAATAAAACATTTTCTTCTCCTTTAGAAAAGTTGAGGACTTGTATATAGCGGAGGAGTATATGTAGATATATCGTCATACAACTTTTTCAGAACAATAAAATATTCATTTTCCTATTTTCCTATTTTCATAGTACAAGCGCTTAGCTTAGTTTGAAAATAGTAAGAATATTGATGTGACACGTATTCCGTGTTCACATCTCTATTTTTTAAAAAAAAAATAATTAAAAAAAAAAAAAAAATAAAAAAAATAAATGCAGTGAAGAAAAAATGTAATGGTAAAATAAATAAATAATTTTTTATAAAATGTATACCATCATTTTTTTATTGGACAGGAAATGGATTGATGATCTTTATATTTCGCAACACTATCTCTTTGCAACCCAGTGTTGAATCCGAAGAATAAAGAAGTGAAGAAGAAAATACCTTGGCATACAAAATGTATATCTAATTTAATGGTGTAGGTACTCAAAACATCAATGAGACGAATGTTGGGAGGAAAAGTAACATACATTTAAAAAAATTATTTCATCAAAAAGATATTTGATCTTAAAAAATGCAGAGTTTTTGAATTTCGAAGGCTATAAAAATCACAATTTTGGTGTATTGTCTCTGACCTATCTTGATATTGGTAGCAACATTAGATGCTCACTTTATTGTTGGCTGTCAAAAGGGTTACACGTGTTTTAGTATGCTTGGCGATTTTTTATTTAAGGAAGAAATAGAACAAAGATTTCAAAATATATTGCCAATAGTAGCCTGGTTAAGACTCTCCAACCTCCTTATTCATCGGACACGGCCCCCCGTAACTTTTCCTATTGAGAAAATAAAGACAAGAGTCCCCGAAAAAGCCAAACCCCACACTGAAAATTGAGTTCTAGAAGTGCTTTGAAGATTGAAAAAAGTGCTGGAACAAGTGTATTATATCCGATGGGGACTACTTTGGAGGGGACAAAATTAATCTTGATGAATATAAATGAAAAGAAAAATCAATAAATTTTTTGTGAGAATGGGTTTATTTCAATTGAATAAAGAATAACGAATTACAATTAAAAAAAAAAAATACGCATGACGTAGTAAATAATAAACAATGCATTATACTATTCATTGATATTAACAGTGGGACATGTTATTCTACCAATTTTTTTAGATTTATTTTTTCTTCATTTACGAATTAACAATTTCTAAGTTCGGAAAAGCAGGCCACGTATAATGTTTATATGAACCGAATGAAAAAATAAATTGATCTTGGTATTGCGAATGAGTGTTTTTTTGTGTCATTTTTGTATAATCTGAATACTCTAACATGGCCTTCTACTGATATTAGTAAATCATAAAGGACAAGTACAGCTGTTAGCAAATTACAGACACCAGTGGCCGCGTAGCGGGCACTAATGGCTGTGCAGTGGCCACTTGGGCTGTGCAGTGGCCAGTATAGCTGCCAGTAGGGCCTAGCAGCAAGCAATCGACGATAGTCAATTATTTAATTGCTAGTAGTATTTGAATGAACTTGTGCAACAAAAATAAAAAAATGCCAAATTAAGATCACGCGATACAAAATATTTTGCACAAAAATCATGTGATCCAATATACATTGCATTATCATATGATACTCTACATATATTTCAAGTGAAGATCATGTGATAAAATAAATATTGCATCACGATCGTGATAAGTGCTTCTTCATCTTCAAAAAATGCAGCCGATCACGACACTCTACTGGCGCAGACTGCATGACTGCATTCTTTATGACTGCACCGGGAACAATTTCACGGTACAATGAAATCATTGACATTGTGTTTGGACTAATATTAATTGGCACACGTGTGTATATATAGGCAACAGCTCACCTGAAAACGATTGCCGACGTTGGCAGATTACCAAGTATCTCTTAGACATGGCATTTTATCAACATCGCTAATGGATGCACCAGTCATCACATTAATTTGTTTTTGTGTCAAAAAACAATTGAAAGAAATTTTTTGAAATTAGTAGTAATGTCTACATGCGAAGAGGGGCAGTGATTGGTCAGCGAATACAAAGCATTAAAGAATGCTGGGATACTGCAAATTGTGACCTTTAAAAATAATGCGTGAAGTATAAAGTGATATAATTGATTGTGAGATATTTTCTATAAATTCATCCGAATTAAGTTTTAATGTAATAATATTTCCGTTTTGCTAAATAAATATACTAAATAAAGCCACAAACATGCTTACTTGATCATGCTTCTATATATTTCAAGACTTTGAAGCAAACTCTGTTGATATTTGCATATGTATTTATAAAATCTTACCATTGCTTATTAAAAAAAAATAGTGATGCGTGGATATGGAATATTTGTCACATAAATATTCTTAAGTATTTAAACTAAACTAAATGGTTATGAAAACAGGATTGTGCTATGAATATGGAATGAGGCTCGAACCACCGACCACTAGATCACTAGGCAGTTGGACCAACAGATACATCTTGTGCATAACTTTCATTTTCTTTGGTGCAGGCCCTCTAATACAACATATTAGTTCCTTTCTTTTTTAATCAATCATGAACTGCTACGAGGAAACCATAAAAGCTATGCCTTGAAATAACTATTTGTACATCATTAATGAAAAACCCATACAAATTCTGAGTGGCACAAATAAATTAAGACAAACAATCAAAAATCAAGAAACAAGAAACTGGGAGATAATCAGTCAGGTTCAAAATGTATTAATACCTTTTTTGTTGTTGCGTGTTGCGTTGCGTGCAGCTCATACCAACAAAAAGGTTATGCGTTACTAAAGATTCTGGGATCAAATATTAATAAAATAATTCTTATCTTATGAAAAGACGATTCAAAATTCTAGCCATGGCTAATGCTTCTCCTATTTTACTTGTTTGATGGCATCAAATTAGTTTCTTGAATCTGTAAGACAATCTTACTAAACTGAATATTTTTTTAACTGAAGCTATTTTATATTTGCCCTATCTTTACATCTGTGAGTTTCATGTAGTTTTAAGGCAAGTAAGTAAATTATTTATACTACATCGTCATTCTTCGAAAGGTCTTACTTTTGGTGAGAACTGTACGTCGACTGAACTGCAGTCCTATTTTTGGTGAGCGTGCGTGTCACTTAAAAATATGAGACTGTTAGAGTGCCACCACGATAACTTGGCGTGCGAGGGAGGTCGCCCCTGTCGCGAAACAGAAGTTGCTAGGTTGTAAATTTATTACACAATACATAATGTACTGAATGTCCGGTGACCAGTGTCAATATAAATTTGGTCGGGTAACAGCGCGCTCTGCGGCGGCCGCTCTATCTGTCAAACTATCAGACAGTAATATCGGTCCATTATTTGCTTTTTCAGCTTCGCAAAAACTTCATTGGCAATTGTTCTTGCACCACCCCGGACTGTTTTGGTTGTTTTGGACATAATAATTCAGTGTATATTGGTAATCAAGATGTCACAACTCCCGAGCAAATACAAAATTGTACTGAATTACAGGGCGAGGGGTTGCCGCCGGGTGCGGGCGGGTCGGGTTTCAGTTCCAATCCTGCCGCACGCCAAGTTATGTTGGGCAGGCAATACTAATTCCATATTAACTGACATTCTAATAGTTTTGTGTGTATTTCAACAATAAATTTGCTTCTCAATCATTTGCAATCAATAGAGTGGCATTGTTTAAAAGTTGGTAAGCGTGTAATATAAATTTGTATTAATTATATTATATTGAATACAGAGTTTACCAAATAAATTTAATAAAAATAAAAATAAATTATTACTTTTTTCAATTTCATTTCAGTTTATTGAATGAGTGATTAGTGTTTATTATATGGTTTAATCGTTCAATTCACACACGCTTCAGATTCAAAAAAATTTTAAGTCTGGAAAAACTTTAATTAATAATATAATATTCAAAAACTCCTCACCCCTCCTCTCTTGGTTTCCATTAAATCAAGCCCCACCCCTGGCTACCCTCTCCCCCACACTTAACAACAAACAGGAAATTAATTTACACAAAACATTTCTTTTAGACGAATACAACCCCTAGTGACAATTCACCCCACCCTACTTTTACAGAACAACCTGTGACAATGAATAGTGCACGCCACTGATTGGCATGATACGTTCACAGTTGCCTTAAGCGTTGTATACACATCGTATACAGTC
>JADDOH010012403.1:0-10255 GCA_016648135.1 Agrypnia vestita | reverse complement strand
GAGACAAAGTCATTTGGCCGCTTCACACCAGATATGTAATGAAACAACAACAACCCACTTGACGCGTGCTCTCAGTTATGATATCGCGCGTAGCGTGTTTTTTGAATTTAATGTGAATTTAACATATTGATAATAAACTATTAAATCATTTTTGAGATATTGCGAAATTTCTCTGTGGTTATATAAATATAATAGAATATATATTGTTAAATTTTAATCATAACTTATTTTCTTCACCTGCTGTTTCAGCTGATGAAGGGCATTGGCGGAGTCTTTATTATTATTAAGATTGTGATTAATATTATTTCATTAATATAAATATTTTAGTCTTTGTGAGACTTATATAATTCATCTTAATAAATAATTATCCATTTATTCAGAAAATCCAGTAATTGTGTTTTCTGAATAAACAATATACAAATATTGTTAAATTTATGATTCACTTTGAGACTTTGATTAAGCCTCACCTACGCTTCTCTCCCACGAATCTCTGACTAAACCTAATAACCTAAAAGGTCCTTATTGTATTTGAGTGAAAGGTTTTAGGTAGTATATTTAGTTTCAAGAATATTAATAATATCAGGCAAAGAGTTTTCAATCAGTGCGGTCCAATTGAATGAAATTTGGTAGACTTGGTTAGGGAGGTGAGCAAGATTAGATTGGTATTGGGTGGATGAGCAAGAACCAAAAAGCAAGAATTTTTTTAGCAACCCTCAAGGTGTAGGAGAAGAGGAAAGCCGAACATGAGTCGGCGGGATAACGGACTTCTCTAATCAATTGGAATGAGGGAAATCAAATGAACAGAAACAGATCACAGAGTTATTAATTTTAATTAAACAACTTTGTATTAACCACTGACAGATTTATAACACGATCATATTCCAATATTATTTTTGTTCTGATTGCCTAGAGTCAATTCAAAATACCTCAAAAACATACGAAGCTTTTGAAATTATAAAAATGTTTAAAGAATTAAATGTAGGTACAAATCATTTATACCAAATAATTGTTTTGATAAAGCATAAACCAAAATTTGTAGTTAAATAGAATTGACATTAAACGATCGATGCTATTCGTGTACGTTCCTATTTCTAGTTCAATCTACATTCGAGGGTAGAAAGCCAAAAGGGCGTTAGTGATTACATCGAACTTTACAGGAGACCAAAATAATATTGTCAATATTTCTTTTATTATTAAACGATTGCCATATGTGTTTTTTTTTAACAAATATGGATGACGTTTAATGATTAAATAAATATTGACAAAAGCAGATAGACAGAATTTTTTTTTGATCTCATGTAAAGTTCGAAATAATCGAACTTAACGCCCCTTCGGCTTTCTACCCTCGATATATTCGTGTAATGTATCCTGCCTAATTTCTTCATATTATGTTATTTATATTTTTCTTCGAGTGGTTTTGTCACGGGTTCAATGAGGTGATGAACGAAATGAAATATTTGTTAATAATCTTTTATTAAACACGAATCACCGGACATAAATTTTATCAGGAACATTGTTCCGTAATTCGCACTAATTCGTCGCGCCAGAATATATCTATCTCTTTTTTCAGTTTCAGTGCCGATAAATCGGCGTTAATTAGCTAGATAACTTTTTTTATTTTTATAATAGCTTGCATCAAACATGATTAATGGTAAGCATATGATAAAAACAGAGTTTATGAATAAGATTGTAATAAGTAATTTCTAATTTCTGCGTTATTAAAAGAATAAGAAGAGAGTAAAGTAAGATTGTAATAAGTAATTTCTAATTTCTGCGTTATTAAAAGAATAAGAAGAGAGTAAAGTAAGATTGTAATAAGTAATTTCTAATTTCTAATTTCATGGCTGCGTTATTAAAAGAATAAGAAGAGAGTAAAGTAAAGTAGTAAAGATATAAGAAATAAAGTAAAAACAAAATGGTACACTAGTGCGTTTCCTATAATGAGATCGTTATCGTACTAACCGTAAGCTAAGCCTGCAACTTAGGATGCGTATGGTTCGGTGTTACATTTTTGCCATTCTCCTGTATAGGGTGGAGGCGTGGACACTAAACCAAGAATAAATCCGCAAAGTCCAAGCTTTTAAGATGTTGTTCTATAGACGCATAAAAGTTTCCTGGGTGGATAGAGTGACAAATGTTGAAGTCCTCCGGCGTATGGAGAAACACCGAGAGGTGTTGCGGACTATCAAGTCAATAAAGCTACAGTATCTCGGACATATTACGAGAGTACCAAATATAGTCTAAACCAGCTCATCATCCAGGGGAAAATAAGTGGTAAAAGAAGCGTAGGGAGGCGCCGTATCTCGTAGCTGCGTAACCCGATGGACTGTAATAAGTGTAACTCGACGGAGTTGTTCCTTGTGGCGGTAAATAAAGTTGTAATCGCCATAATGATCGCCGACCTCCGATAGGAGATGGCACCATAAGAAGAAGACAATTTACTCGCCCGTTTGTCTATCGCTTATTTATTTTCCCAGATCCATGGCAATCCCAGCTGTCACAACAAACGCTGAATTGACGTGCGATGCCGTCGCTGTTTATATATGGAACGTTCTTTCTCAAATCGTCTCTTATATTCTACTAATCCAAAACGTTCGGACTGTTCGGAAAACCTCGATTATGTGCAGTTCTTGAAGATTTTAGAAACACGTACTAAGTATTTATAGAAGTAGCACAGGCTAAATTTGTAACCAGTGCAACACATCTAGGGTAGGTAGTGGCCGCACTCACATGTGAGTGACTCCATTAAGCTCATTTTAAGCATCAAATATGCACCAGGCTTTACGACGGCTTTGGATGCGATCCTTCTTACCATCCGTTCCACATGTCCAATCCAACTAAGTGAAATCCTGCCAACTACGCTACACTATAATCAGCTTTGCTTCCACTCCTAATTTATTAGTTCCCCCATTCTATCGTTCTTGACATACGCACGCAATTACCACATGCATATATGTATACATTTGATAATTAACTCATAAACCTCGTTTTCCAATTAATATTATGACCAAGAATTTTTGTACATATCCTATCTCGGTATGTCAAATGTACATTTTGTCATCTGTATGTCTATTGCCTATTTAGGTACTGTAATTATATTCCAGAAGTTGAATGCAAACAAATAACCGTATTAGTCCAAATTTAACGCGATATTTTTTTACCATTTATTAGTTGTTAAAAGAAACTGATAAATTCAAAACTTAGGTAATGGAATGTTTTATAAATAAGCAATTATTAAACCAATAACAAAAAAATATATTGTGTTAAATTCGAATTTTTTTATTCTAAATATGTATCTTTAATCAAAATTAATAAGTCGCATTGTATTCGGGCTAATTTAGAAGATGCTTAAAATAAGTATATTTATTTTATTATAATATTTCAAAGTGTAAGTATATAGAAATGTTTTACCTAAAATATCGTTTGTTACTGCCTGATACTCGCATTTTTTTGCCGTTTGTTTAGTAATTTTTATATCTATAGATGTGAAATATGTTTTCATTTTTGAGTATAAAACTTTTTCCAGATTCACAGCTAATCTAACTCAACAATTCTGTTAAAATATGTTTTTACCAATAGGTCCATTTCACCTTAGCGGGTACGTACACACTTCTTTCAAAATTAAAACGTTCATCTCGGTTTTAAGCCGTTAGAGGCAAATGAGCATCCGAACAATGGCTGTGTGCCCAGTTTCTTTTTAAAACATTCACCAACCATCATAACCTTCCCAGAAGACCAGCAGCTACCTGTGCGCAAGTAAAAATGCCACAAAGAACAAAGTACATTTCCCAGGTAGGTGCGCGGGCGCAGGTTTCCATGTAAAATTCTGCAAAGCAATAAGGTCTGCCACCGAATGGCGGACCGATCACAATCTACCAAAAACCTTTTTGCCCTAAGTATGCACTTAAATAATAAACTAGCTCCTACGTGTATTTTTTCGGCGCCAGTGTAGTTTTTTACAGGTGTGCATTAGTCATTCTCCGGCTCGGAAATTTACGCTGAAATATCGGAGTTTTGCGTAAAAGCATTTGAAAAGCGCTGCTGTATCGCTGTGTTTACGCTCCCCGTGTGTACACTTCACGTTTTTTGTCAATCACGAATGAAAATTTTTCATTCGAGCCAGTGTTAACGATTCACTTTAAAAAGTCAACAGGTTTAGCTGTACTTCATTTCTTTAGAGTGCTTTAAAAACACTTACCATCAAGCCGATTCCCTATTTTTTTCAAACATACGATACAACACTTATTTAAGATCTTTTTGTATTGCAGAGCTAAATTTAGTGTATATTAAAATAATTAATAATGTATTTACTTTGTTTTCACTACTTATATATTGAAAATATCAACATGTTTAGGGCCAATGGCCCCTTCGTCAGGATACACTATATATATAATATATAAATGGTGAAAACAAAAGATATTATTATTAATTTTATATATTGATAAAGTCACTAAAAATCATTTACCTCTTTTTGAAGAACTATATTAAAATAATCATCTTGCACCATAAAATAACTGCCATACCAAATAACAACATTACACAAAGTAAATTTGAAATTTAACATCATTCATAAATATGAAGTATCATTGAAAGATTTGGCAGATACTTCGTGGTGCAACATTCTAATTTAAAATATGTTTTATTTTACTTTGTAATACACACACAATATGAGTTATTAAATTTCTACTATAGTTTCGAGAAGAGCATCATCATCAGGTATAGATAATTACTAACTTAAATACAAAATTTGTTAATCTTATCGGGTAGGTCAGGGGGGCGCGCGGTGGGGAGGGGTATTTTTTCCGCAAAAAGCTCGAGGATAAGATACCCCTCCCCACCCGATTAGGTTAATAAATTTTGTATTTAAGTTAGTAATTATTTATACCCGATGATGAGAGGGACTGCTTTGCTTGAAACTATAGTAGTAATTTAATAACTAATATTGTGTGTGTGTGTATTAAAAAGTAAAATAAAACATTTTTTAAATAATCATTGAAATCATTATGTCTCTCTTTATTTGCAAAAATATTTCCACTTGCTATAACTTCTATCACGCTGATTTTCTGTTCATTTAACAATGTTACACTCTTTATTAATATTTTTCAACAATAAAAGAACTCTCAAGTCATTACTTTAGCATTTAGATTATAGGCATTCACATGCACTCCCTAACCCGACGTATTAGCGGGGTACCTATTACTAAACTTCGGTCGCCGAAAGGAGAGATTTTCGTACATTGACCCTACGCTACGTGTCCTTGCCGCACGCGTGCAGTTGTGTTGCTGTCACGTTCGCTCGCTGTGCCTGTGCGAGCGTGACAGCAACATAATTGTGCGCGTGCGACAGGGATGCGTAGCGTAGGGTCAATGTACGAAAATCTCTCCTTTTGGCGACCGAAGTATATACGGATCGATATTGTTTTCCCATGTTTTTGTAATACACACGAGAATTTTTTTTTCAAATTTTATTTTTAATTTCTTGTAAAGGTAGATTTGAAAAAACATTTGTCCATATTAGCTAGCACTGGGAAAATTATCAATGCATAGGGCCCGGATCTTTGAGACTTCCTCTAACACACCCCGATGCTTGCTGCATTGGGTAGGAACTTTTAGTTATGCCACTGAAGCCACGTTTAGTGCTCATATCTATTCTAAAAGACGAAGGAAACTTGAGCTCAATTCGTAATATAATATTATCTTAACGAATCTGTGATGCATACCTACATACTGTTGGCAGTCGTATATTTGTTAAGTAAACAGAAATGAACTAGATATCAAGATATATTATAGATGTCTCATAGAGACAAAGCTATATTTTATATGGAAAAGTAAATATGGAAGTCTGGTCTAAAAAGAAGTAAAAAAAAACTCGTCTAAAAATGAGTGAAGGCGATTGTCCTGCAGAGTGAGCAAATTTCACAATTTTTTCTCAGATCTTCTCTTGTCTTTTTTATCACATTTTTGTATCGAATATATCATTTTAAAATTTAATCATCAGGTTATATATATTTAAAATACAGATATTTTATTAAAATGACACAAACCAAATTATATAATTAAAAAATTAATTACAATAAATTAATTGCTTCACTTTGTTGGCCTTTTATGACTGAATGGCTTCGTGAGAAGTCCTTTTTTTCAATAATATTACAAAGTAAACGACTCTCCTAAATAAATGATAAGTATTGCAAAATTTGTTAGTTTGTTTGCTTGCAATTTATGTTTAGAATAAACACTGTTTTTTTATAATATTTTAGTTTTTGTGTTTTTTTTCCAACCCTTTTTAGATAGTTGATAACTTTTTTCTTGAATAAATTAAAAGAATAGACATAATTATTTGAAAAAAAAAAATCAAAAACTTATTCTTAATTTCAGATTTTAGTTATTTACATAATCAAGGCCCTGCGCATTGTGTCATACATACGTTGGGTCTTGATCAAATCTCTAAAATCAAGAAATCGACAAACATTTAGATTTTGTTTGTTTTTATTTTAAAATTATAAAATCTATTCTTTTGACTATTGAAATAAAAAAATTTCAACCATGTAAAAAGAGTCGAAAAAGATACATAAAAATATTTAAAAAAAACAGTGTTTTTTAAAACATAAATTTTAAGAAAACAACCTGACAGATTTTCCAATAATTTTGATTAGTTTAGTATAATTGTTTATTTTGTTATATTATTGAAAAAAAGACTTCTCACGAGGCCATTCAGTCATAAAAGGCCAACAAAGCAATTTTCTTCATTTTTAAAACAATGTAGGTTTGGTAATTTATTATTTTTATTTTTGTTCTTTTTTTAATTTTCAACATACAGACCGTCAAAAGATCATTAATGACCATAATAGATCATCCTATATTGACATTAAAGTACAAATTTGAATAATTTCATAATTTAGATTGTGCTATTTTAATTAAATATCCGTATTCAAAATATATGTAACCTGATGAATAAATATTAAAATGATATATAATATATTTCCACACAAAAATGTGACAAAAAACGCAAGAGAAGATATGAAAAAAAAAAGTGAAATTTGCTCACTCTGAAGGGCGATCGCCTTAAAAATTGAAACAATTTTCAGGCGTATTCTAGTGTAATAATAATTCGGAAGAATTTCATATATACATATAGAGAATATTGCTTTAAACTCCAATCAAAATATAGATACCTCATTATCAATAGTGATAACTGTATTGGAATGTGGGAATATAAAAGCTTTGGATTGCAAGTGGCGGTAGTAAAAATACAACTCACATACCAAAAAAGTTGTGTGAGTTAAACATATATAAAACTTCCAAAAATTTGATAGATGTGGTAGTCTATCATGGGCGGAAATGGTGAATGTTACGTTGTGTAAAGTGATCACTTAAGCCAGCCGTAGGATAGGTCGTAAGCCCCATGAACACTTAAAAAGACTTCCATACCTACTTTCCTATATAAAAATATGGTTTCGTCTATATGAGACGTCTATAATATATCTTGATTTATGATGTCCCCCTGGGGATAAAATCCAGTATTGTGTTCTGAGAAATTTGGACATACACATTAGTGATGTAACGAATGTCAGTTTTTAAACATTCGCGAATGCGGATATCTGCTACCGACATTCGCGAATGCGAATGCGAATACGAATATTGAGTTTTTTTTAATTTGGCGTCAATTATGTATGACTTAGCGGCTCGGTTCCTCGCGAGGCGCGTTCCGTTTGCATCTTGTTCAGAGAATTTCTGAGTTGATCTAATAGAAGCATAAAGAATAATTTTGTTTTTGTTTGTTTAAAGTAATTTCTTAACTAACTAACTAACTAACCATCACGCCGTTTCGCTGCAGGGGTAGGCAGAGAGGATTGAACGCCACACTCTTCTATCCTGGCACACCACTTTTGCTTCGGCCACATTCATACATCTTCTCATACACGTTCTACGATTGTTGCGGCTTTTAACAGGGCCATCCTCAAATACTTGTAGTACCTGATCGTGCCAGGTCTTTCGCGGACGCCCTCTATTCCTGTTGCCTTCAACATTCGCCTCATATATTTTCTTAACCATCCTTTCCTCGTTCATACGTTCCACATGACCAAACCATCTCAGCACTCCTTTCTTTATTCTATCTACCACACTACAGCCAGCATTGCATTCACTTCTAATTTGTTCATTTCCTCACTCTATCGACCAAAGATTTTCCACCCAAAAGCGTCTTAGTGACCGCATTTCCAACCGCATTCAGTCTACTTTCATTCCTCTTTTGCCAATTCCCAGGCTTCACTTCCATACTAAGGGTTGGCACAGACGCCGTAGGTACCTACGCACAGTGCTAGTCGTTGCTTCGTTTGACAGCATTTCTTTATTGGGGGGGCCCCCATAATTGCATTTAGTGCATCCATTAACTTTGTTTCCCGCAATTACTCTTCCGTTCGATACATTCCCTCAGCCTTGCCGTCCTCCCTACTAAACATACGTCTCCAAACACAAACCGTTCACTGTTGTTCTCCTTAGCATTCGTTGTTTATAATTACATCACACTTAGTCACTCTTTCGTCTCTCTCGAATACCATCACTTTCGATTTGCTGACATTCATCAAAAGTTCACTCTGCATGCATACATCGGACATCCTGGATACCAAGCACTGCAGATCAGCTTCACTGTTAGCCACTAATACTGCATCGTCTGCGTATAGCAGACAGGATATGGTGAGTCCGTCCATTTTCGCTCCAACTTCTAGATCCTTCAGTTCTTTCATACAATTATCCATATACAGGTTGAAAAGCCATGATGACATTATGCATCCCTGTTTGACACCTTTTGTAATATCAAACCATGATGTGAATGTCCCATTAATTCTCACGCAAGCACTACTTCCTTCGTACAGGGATGCAATTGCCTGTATGAGTTTACTTTCACCCCATATTCAGACAAAACCTTCCATAACTTTCGTCTTATCACTCTGTCATACGCTTTTTGGAGATCCACAAAGGCACAAAAAAGTTTTTGGTTCTTTGCCAAAAACTTTTCGGTCATCTGGCGCAGTGAGAAAATCTGGTCCATGCATCCTCTTCCACTCATGAAGGCTCCTTGTACATCCCACACTTTTTCTTTCGTTGTCAACCTCACTCTTTCTATCAAAATTCTCGCATACAGTTTGCCAACAGAGCTCAATAGGCTAATGGCCCGATAATTCGCGCAGTCCATTCGCGACCCTTTTCCTTTGTATAGAGGCATGATAACAGCTCTTCTCCAATCCTTAGGAGTGTAGCTGCCCTCTAAACATTGGTTGAAGAGTCTATGAAGCCACGTGAGTATTACTGGACCACCACCCTTAATGTACTCGGCAGCAACATTGTCATAACCCACAGCCTTGCCTTGTAATTTCTTATAAAACATAAATTATTTATAGTTTGTAATTGAAGAACATAGTTTATGTTTGATTTTTGTTTTTAGTTTCGTTCAAGAAGATGATTAAAAAACTTATGTAAAGACTGATAAAAGTTACAGAGAAGAATTTGTTTTTGTTTATTTACATTGCATTATTATATTTTTTGTTTTCAAAGTTGTAATGAGAAGTTAATCGTTATTTAGTAGTGATCTGGAATCTTAAGCTTTATTACCCAATGCAGAAGTAGATGGTAAATGAATAATATCAAATGATAAAGTAAAGTGAAGACTGATAATGATTACGAGGTAAAGCTACTTTTTCTAATAATAAAAAAATAAGAAATGAATGGATTTTTTATTAACCTAATATTAGGTCCTTACATATGAAATTGGCGTTTTGCCGTACTGGCAAATTTAATCTCAAATATCTTCTCTTTGGTTAGGAATTCCAAATCCAAATTTATACAGCTATTTACTCATGTATTTGTGTTTTGAAAATTATAATTCATTTGTTTTTTCCTCAATTTTTTTTTCAAAATGAAAAACTTGAAATATCGCGTTATTTACGAGTACGAGTTCCACCGTGGCACCAGTGCTGCAGAAACAGCTCGAAGGATTAATGATGTGTATGGCGACGGTGCTGCAAAAGAAAACACGGTGCGTTTTTGGTTCCAACGTTTTCGTTCTGGAAATTTCGACCTGCAGAACAAGCCCCGTGGACGGCCGGAGACCAAAGTTGATAATGAAGAATTGAAGGCTATTGTGGAAGCGGATCCATCGCAAACCACATATGAGTTAGCTGCAGGCTGCGGTGTTAGTGATAAAACTGTTTTAATCCACTTGAAGCAAATTGGTAAGGTGAAAAAGCTTGAAAGGTGGG
>JADDOH010012402.1:0-30620 GCA_016648135.1 Agrypnia vestita | reverse complement strand
TTATTCTTCATAACAAAAAAGCATATAATTTTTGCTTTCCAGCTTTGATATTTTTTTTATAATCATTGCAATATATCCTTGGATAGTGTGTGGCATTCAATTAGTTAGGCATGAATCAAAATGCATAATTCTCTGTGAGTAATGCCCATCACTAACGCTACCGAGATGCTAGGTGGCGCTTTTTTCACAGCCGTGGCCTTAAATAATATTCTATATAAGGGGGCACTTTTCGAGAACACTTACACATTGACAAAAATATTGTCATTAATAATTTCCAACTCTTTTTATAAAAAAAATAGATGTATAAAAAAAATTGTATAAGAGAATTGTGTACTTAAATTTAAATACTAAAATGACACTAAAAATTAATTCAAACGTATAAAAGCATTTATTTAATATAAAATGGATTTAATTCAGAGTTGAAGAATTTAGAGAAAGAAGGTTACACAGGTTAGGCAGGAGTTAAAGATGAGCCATGGCCAGCTCACTGTAAAAATAACGTAAAAATACACGAAATCATTCAATTCAATACATCCATAAGCACTGTTTGCTTCGCATCAATATTGAAACAAAAAGTACATTGCCTGATATGTGGATCAATTAATTAATTAATTATATTTTCTTAATTAATTAGTAAGACATGTATTCCAAGAAAAGGATTTGCGGCAAAATGCGTAACATGTTGTCATAATTATAATCATGTCTAAATTACAAATTAGATAGCAAGCTTCGTGTTTAGTTAATAAGTATCCGTAAATATGTAAATTTATATACACAATATACCCCTATATAATTAATATAAATCATAATCCTCGTTAAAACTTCTTTAAAAATTAATTTCAACAAAATCAAGATGATCTGCAAATAAAACCCAAACACAGTATTAGATATGTGCCCGCATAAAATGCCTATATTTATACCTAGGACAAATTTTAAAGCTGTGCAAAAAAATTCAATTGAGTTAAATATAATTGAGAAAAAAAATGGGTTGGAGAGTTTTCGTTAAACTACAAATGAGAGAATAATACATCATCTTTGAATACGTCGACCAGTAATTGTTAGTAGCGTGCAGCGCATATAAGGAAAAAGGTGTGCATTAGTAAAGATCTGGGATACAAATATTAATTAAATAATCCTTATCTTAATGAAATGTTGATTTATAATTCTAGCCGTAATTCATCCTACGGCTAGAAGTTTTATTTCCGACGTTTCTTTACTTAACTTCATATCAATTCCTAATCTCACTTGTTTGCGCCCAACAAATTTATTCCAAAGACCTAGTCAAGTTGAGAAAAAACTCGTCCTGAACCGTGTATTTTTACTTATCTCTATGTCTGCGATTTTGTAATACACAAGAAATTTTTTCATGGAATAGCGGGTTTCTTCGAACGGTCGTATGCCAGGTGAAATCTGCGCGCACGTCACTTGCAGAAATATATTTTTTTTACAAATTCCACCGAAAACTTTTTGTTAATTCTATTTCTCATTTCTATGGTGAATGTAAATAACATCTGTCATATCCTCATGATTATTTACGACGACATTGCCATCGATGATATCATAAAATGTTTGATTTTTTGGGAAAAGAAACGTTTATCTGAAATTAGTATTATTCACGATTTAATTTTATATATAAATGGTCTTCGAAATAAATCGTAAATTTTTGCCGTATTACCTTTATATAAAATATTTATTTATTTATAAAAACCTCTTAACAATACTTTTTTTATAGTACAGTTATTTTTGTGGGATGAATTTACTTAAAATATTTCATTTTAAGTAGATTAAAATAAAATATTTCATCAGTTAAAAAAAATCAAAAAATTTATGCGCTTATAGGTATATGCGTAAACATATATTTTTTAATATAGGTATATAGTCGGTCACAGCACAACTTAAGTTTATACCCACTGCACGCCACTGGTAATTGACAATAGTCCGAACTCAGAACTGTTTTTTGTGTGTATAGAATTTTCTTTATCGGTTCCTCTCATTCGCCACCAGTATGGCATTATTTTCTCTATTTTAATACTTGCTTTATAGAAAAATACCAACCCAAAGCAATATGACACGGTTAAAATTTATAAAAAGCCATTAAAAAATACGAACATATACAATACACGAATATAAAGTAAACAATTTTATTATAGATTATAGATATTGTCACAACACGATGGTTGTGGAAAACAAATGAAATACTAAAAATTTTTTAAACTTTAATTCAATTTAAAAAGTCACCGGTCACTAATTTGATCGTAGCCTTTTCTGAAGTTCACTTCTTCTTCTAAAAAAACTTCTCACATATCGGTAGGTACTTCCTTAGTTACTATCGCGGGAATCAAAAATGCGCTAGCAACACACGTTAGCAACACATCGCTTATCTGTGGGTTTCAAACTCTGACATAACTGATTTCACAGTGGCCGGTCAATACCTGTTTATAAATAATGTCGTTTTCTCGATGTCTCCAGAGTTTACTAGAATAATCCAGTCAATTCCAGATTCGTGTGGACCATCCTAGAATCTTCTAATATCTTCCAATGTTGGTTAAAAGTTATAGAGTGATGTAAAATCATCGATTAGTTTAATCCTTTCTGATTCTGCCATCTCGTGAAAATATTTAAATGGTATAAATGGTAAAATATTTATACATACAACGCAAAAATTAACATATATCAAAAAATAAAATAGAATGACAATACACACATATTAAGTTAAGGAAAAAATAATTAAAAATATCGAAAAAACTAGGGCGCCGGTAAATAATCAGTGATGGCAAATGTCCACGCTCCCATTTTGGGAACAAAAAACCCGTCAGTCCAGAAACCGAAACCGTCACGACCGGGTAAAATCCGTCCTGCACACGAGCGGACCAAATTATCATTTCAGAAGGGTGGCAGTTGGGTTACCCCTCCCACCACCCCCACGTCTCCAATATAATATCTACCAGCGCGACACTCGTTGTGTTACGAATTCTCGGAAGAGAATATGACTGTGTATTCTATCCGTTCTGTTACATGAGGAACGAACATGCACCGTAAATGTGTCAAAACTGGTAATGATACAAAGAGCCATGAAAGAGGCAATACTGGACACTGCCTTGAGAAACAGAAAAATAAATGGGTGGATGAGTAGAGAGGTTGCCAGTTATGTGAATTTTAATGGCATCGGAAACAGAAGACGAATTGTACTGTTGCTTTTACATTTTTATTATTTTAATGAGCGTGTATTAAAAGCTGTATAAATAAGTACGAAGAGTTTTTTTTCAGAACAGAATAGTATGGTAATCTTTTATCGCTGCCTATCCGCAATGTGTACATGAGGTGGTTATTTAATTACAAATTTAATTAAATAAAATATTTTAAAAATCATAAAAGCAAATAAACTAACAAAAAATGTAAATTTATATTCTGACCGAATGTCTGATATTAATTATAAAATTCTACATAAAGGTTTTTGTTAATTATTGTGTAGGTTTTCATGAAAACAAATTGTGTACGAAATTTACTTCTTTACATATGTATCACTTTACAAGATATATTTAAATAAAGTTACATTTATTTTTATTTAAAACCGGTATTTCTCTTTAATTGACACAGTGTTTTAAATGTTTGCAATATACATATGTCTCAGATAGTTTGTTAACAAATACAAAAAAGATTCCTTGTTGTACATAGAATATTCAAAGACGAATTAGTGTTTACGTAATTTGATATCAATGAGATGACATTTTTTGCAATTTTTAGAATAAAGTCTCTTGATTATTTAAAAAGTTAACGAAGTACACGAAAAAATTATCAATCGAAAAAAAATTAAATACATAGTTTTTTTTCGATAAACTTTCTAGTAATTTTATCAAAATTGTCCAAAGAAGAATGATTTTAAAAAAACTATATATATTTTTATTAAAATACAAGGAAAACGCTTCCTGCAGAAGTACTAATTTTAATTAAAACTCGTGGCATTGTTAATTAAAAATATACATCTCGCGCTGTCATATTTAATTAAATTGATATTCAGAGCATTGAGTGAGAACTATTTAAAAGTTAACTTGAAAACATTGGAATTGTTAAAATTATTGAAAATTTTCAATGATGAATTGATGAATTTTACCACTACATAACAATACATAAACATGAAATATAATATTTACTAATTGCTGTTACCTAGAATAGAGATGGAAAAATATGAATGTTTTTTGTTTTACACAATTTGTGAAACATAAACTATCAAAATAAAAAATTTACAGCAGTACCACAAATAATAAGGCCTGTAAGATAATCCAGAAAAACCAGAAAAAGGCGAATGGTCAAACTCTGCGAAGAAATTTGTAACTATCAGTTGCCCCAGATGACCAACATATCGAATGACAGAACGGTAGAAGAGTGATTGGTCCCTAGTCCTTTTTATGTAAATGTGATCTATTGGGTGTTTTTTTAAACGAATATAAGAATGAAATTAAATAAAACCCTGAAAAACGTAGTCATAGCTATGGTTTTTACTTTAATGCAATGATAATTTTAGGCTATTGTTGTTTAAATATGATGAGGATACCATGATTTTCGAAATCAATTTACTAACGTTGCTCTGGCGTTAGTCTATTAATGGTGAAATCACAAACCAAACCAAATAGAGGATAATCAGTTACCAGCTGTCAAATTGGTTGTCGCTTTATTATGGACTAAAGAAAGACAAATATATATTAAAAAAATCATTTTGAGTTACCATGCGCACTAACAAAAAGCTTACACCTATGCTGAATAAGTATTTTCAGACCTCTGAAAATATAATTAACTCGAAGAGAAATTAATGAACTGGTGATCTTCAAATATGCTAATTGAACTAGTCGGATCTCAAGCTTAAAAATGGTCACACAGTTTAATTAATATTATTCAAATATCGCGGAGTTAGAATCGCGGATATTAATAATTTTGTAAAAAAAAATTGTTTAATATATATAATTTATCTATTATATAAATCCAACATTATAATATTCGATATTAAGCTATACAATACGATGTAGATACTTATATAAAGAAAACATTAGCAGTAAAGCAATATCCAAAATATTTAAAATATTTAGAACGCAGTCATCGAGGATGACTAAAAAAAATGTACTGAATTCTAGATTGTATGTGTCTAACTAAAAGGTTATATATCTGTCTTAGGTTAAATTTTTTATAAATACTCGAATTCAGTAGATTTTAAATATGTAATCTTCGATGACTATTATTATTTTTTTTAATGCTGCTGACTTTGCTTTTATACCCCGCATACGCCATTTTAAAAATATATGGTCATTAAATCTCTAACAAACGATTTTTACACAATATAACTGTCTATCATATAATATGAATATTGAAAATACAATTTTGGGTACTAATAGTGCATTGGTAGTGGAATATAAATATCAAATCATGGAATATGAAATATGGAATATAAAATCACCGGGAATCGAAACCGGAACCCTCGGTGTGAGAAGTCAGTGTCATTCCCAGGCTCGAGAGCTACTAATATTACATAATACATTTGAACATGGGAGTATATAGAGATATAGAAATTAATGTATTTATATAGGTATTTATGTTAAGATGATTTAAATATCATTCAAAGGTGAACTCACCTCAAAAAAGCTTTACATATAAATATTATTTTACAAAAACAACTCACTGGCTAAAGACTTTATTTTTTTTTTTTTTTTGCTAAGCTAGTATTTTATTTAGCTAAGCTACAATTCAAAAATATTCCAGGCTTGAGTTAATCACATAGATATATTATGACCTCACAGTGTCAATGTGTCAACGCACTAGATCATGAGGGCCGTCTGGCCCCCGTTGTCTTTTTTTCCATTATTTATACTAAATGACATGCAAAAAATGAGATTGGAGATTATTACTATAATTGAGGGGGTATAATTGTATATTAATGAATAATTATCTGGTAGGTGCGTCACAAATTGTATATCAAGGAAATATGAATATATATAAACATACTCATTTTTGAAGTTTAGAAATTAACTGAAGGAAAAATAGAAAAAAAAATCATTTCCCATACGTTACTCCCCTGAGTTATTATAAATGTTCACGATATGGCGATCTATTTTATATAGATAACTTGTACCCTATGAGAGAGAGAGATAGGAGAGGCAAAGAGAAGATGACTGCTTAAGTATGTTTCGAAATAGATTTAAAATTTAAAATTTATCTATCATTTGCTTTTACTCGAATTCATAACACATCACAATTTCAATTAATAGCACAGTTGTCTCTAGATTATGTGGGGTGTACAGAAAAAATGATTAGATGAGCTTGATTAGATCTGCCGAAAAAATAAGATTTTTTTAAAGAGATAATAACAATAATCCATTATCTTTCTTCTTTGATTAAAAGCTGCCGTTTCCATCAATAGCAGAAATATATTAAAGCGCGCCCAGATATTAATTCGCACGTATTCGCATCAACCGTAAATCCCGATCGATGAGAAATTTTCATTATTTAACAATTATTAGTTTCACAATTTTATTTTTCTTGGTATATTTTAGGTAGCCGCAATATTTTTGTTTTACATTTACATTGAATTAATTTTGGAAATTTTATTAAAACTTCAAAATAAATAATCCGCTAACCCACTACCGGTAACCATAATCCCGAATAATCGAGTGTCAGCTGTATTATAAAATAAATATACCTTAAATATTCAATGTAAAGTAATGCGTTATGTCACTTCGTTATTCATGAAAAATGTGATGTTGAGTCTATTTAAATGATCATTTGATTATTTAAATAGACTCAACTTTGCATTTTAATAATACTGAATTTTTTTTATCAGTCCAACCAAAATTTTATATTTCAATTAAATAGAAATAAACAATTAAACAAATAAATAAATAAACTGTAAAGTAACTAATATTTGAAAATTCATATTTAATATATTAAATTTGGCGATGCAACATATTGCTGTTGGGGACGCGATCATTAAGATCCGAATGCGAGTTTTGGAGTGTTTTCATATAAACAGATCCTAGTTGGATCAGTGACGTAGCTAAAGCCTGGAATCTCTGCACACAATCATAAATCATGAATAAATATATATTTCATAATTATAAGCAAAATTATTCCTGATGAGGTATCTACATAATTGTCGCATTTAGATATACAAGTATGTCGAATGCTCTGCTAACTATTCAATTTTATTCGGGATGTCTGCGTAGTTTTTATAGTTTTTTTTATATTATATATAATACATAACTTTGATTACATTTTTATTCTATAAAAACTAAATAATACTTACATTTTTACGCTGTACCTTTCCAAAAATAGACTCTTGTGTTTGGATAATATTATTTTCAGTATCTAGAGTTACTTAAATTGCTGCTTTGAACAATCTATGTTACTTTAATCAACTCTATAAAATAAAATACATAATATACACAATACACATACGATACAAAATTAGAAGGTTTATTCCCACTGAAAAAAATAAATATTGCAATAATTTGGTCGTAACAGATGACATCTTTAATTAAAATTCACAATACAGCATGAGAGAATAGCGATGAAGATAAGCCAAAACAAAATAATCAAATTTTATTGACTTGACTAATTTTTTTTTGTTTTTTTGCTTGCAAAGTTTCAGCTCGATTGGATCACGGGAAAAGGGTTAAAAACCGATCCAAAATTTTTTCGTCAAGAAAACAAGCAAGCAGACGCCACGAGTTAAAAGAAAGGAAGTAAAAGGTTTTGTTTACCAAGACATTTAATCATACAAGAATAAATACTTTAACTACTTTATATTATAAATATGTCTTATTTTTATTCTTTGCGAATCTTACCTTTTCTATATGAATTATGTGTGGGGGCGAATAAACAAAAATTACTTAAGGGGTTAGATACATAGGTTTAGAAACATCCAAAAAAATTTATCTTATAGTATAACATGTCGAGAATATTTTCCCAAAGTTTCAATTCAATCGGAGTAAAACTCTAGGAGAGAGAGCCTTTGGAAATTCTTCTCATTAGATCCGGCGGATTTGCTTTATGGAACTGGAATCGACGATTCTATGTAAGTTTTTAAAAAAATTCTCCGTTTAATACAACTTAAAATTTCAATTGCTTTTTTCTGAAAACTCTATTTTTGAAATCGGTGAACACGATTTCTCAAAAACTAATGCATCGATATTGAAAATTTACAAAACTACTTTTGACTAATTTAAAAATACAATACAGTTACTTAAAATATTATAATTTAATGCTAAAATAAAGATTTTTTGATCACCTGATGAAAGAAATGGTATTTTCCAAACCAAGATAGCTAAATCGATTACCGTAAGTGGTAATGTAAACAAATTTTATTTAAATTTTGATTAAAATTAATAATCAGTATACTTAAATATTAAAATAATGAATATAATTCATATTTTGGAAAAAAAAAACAATGAGCTAGTTGGTACGATATATACATTCTATATTCCATATTATCTCCCGTGCTAGTTGAAATACGCCAAACACATTTAATGACAAATCTTATTTACTGGATTTATGTATATACTTATGTTATAAAAATGTTGAGGAATTTTTAGCATGTATTTCTTACCGCGCGCGTGGTCTCAATTTATTAGCGCCACGTGTCGCGTAAACTTTTTTATGTAAAATTTGCAAAGTGGATTATAACTTTTTTTTCCTTTCAGGAGAACAACCAGCTGCCATTCAACATGGAGTGAAGTTACGAATAGAGCACCCTTTAATGATAGTCCTGTTTGGGTTAATCTTAGCTTTTCTTGGTTGCTAGGTCTAAAATGTGTATGTTTAATTTATTGTAATGTAAAATATAAGTTTGTTCGCTCAGGTGAAAGTGATTCAAGAACATTCCGATGTAACACGAACAAATCAATGTAATTATTCCTTGTTACGAAGTAAAATTTATTTTATTCAAATATTTAAGAATATTCATAGTTCCAACAATGTAAATAAATTATAAAATATTTGTTTATCATTAAATATTAAAATACAAATTAAAAAGCTTTTATTTATACCTTCTCTCCCATAAATAATGTACATACACTGTGTAAGTTATTACAGAATTTCTTTTTTTTAAACCTCCTCTATTACCAAAAAATTAAACTGAATACTGGAAGTATACCAATAAAGAAAATTGTAATATGTTCTGTGTTCCTTCGCCAATACATTCGCGTGATCTTTTGGTACGTAGTAGAACTAACAATGGAGGAAAATATGACATTATTAACTGAAAAAGTTTTTTTTTGGAAAGGTGACAGTCTTACATTCGGAGTACGAATTTAATTATATATATATATATATATATCTATATACATACATACATATTACATCAAGCTACTTACTATTTACAAATGAAAATATATGATACTTATAAGAAAAGGACTGACTTGGTAGACAGATCGGGCCTGAGTCTGGAACCCCACACCACTTGATCACTAGGTGAGTATCCTATTACAAGACCAAAAAGCATATCAGGAAACTACTTAGAGAAGAAGAAAATCGGAAAACATTATTTTATTTTATTTTCACTGTTTATTTAGTTCCATACATAAGTTGTACGGGCTCATATTGTCTATGTGAAAAATGCTAGGATATAAATAATTTAATTAAGAAATTTAAGAACAAATTAGATACTATGTTTTAAACTTTGTTGCTTTATTGCTATATATTAGTCAACTAGTTTCGGTTGGACTCAACCTTCTTCAGGACAATTATAATATAGACTAATCTAGGTTCAGAAATTTATAAAGGAGGAAAGAAAAAGAGAGAGAGGGACAGAGTGACAACTAGGTGGGGGGGAGGGAAGGGGAGGAGTTAACTGAAGATAGAGGGAACAGCTTTAAAATCGGACTATTAGATAAATTTATTTGTTTATTTATTATTTGACTATTATTATTGATAGCTTTATTAATTTCTAATGCTTCTAGATTGTAAAGTCGCAAACCTAGTCCGTTTTTGTGTAAAATTTTTGGCCCTGTATTATTATTAAATGTGTGATTAAAATTAATTAGATGTTCGGCAAATTCAGAAAAACCTACATTTGTTAAGCATTTAATGTATCCTTTTATTCTAATATTTACGTTTCTCGATGTTTTACCAATATAGAAAGCTGGGCAATCATTGCAGCAAAGTTTATAAATACCAGAATGGTTTAATATATTTTCTTTGTCTTAACAGTTACTTAATAATTTGCCTAAATTGTTACTGGTATAAAATGCTGGCTTTATCTCTTTAGGGAGTTTAGTCGTACTTAATATTGAAAAATTATTTATAAAAAAATTACATAAGCACCTGTCGAGTTTCTTCTACTGCTGTTACCAGCCAGTACCACCATAAACTACCCTTATATCTACGACCCAGCAGACAAAGCATATTATACAATGTTCATTGTTTTATGGCATAACATACAAATGCGACGCAGTTATTTCGCGATACATTGCAGCCGTTACTAACAGTGATAATGTCAGTAACGGCTGAAATGAAAACTTGTCGGTTTCACTCTCAGTTACCCGCTGGTAGTTTTGATAAGTTTCGTCAGATACAGCTCCAAAGAACAATTTAACGGCTTCGGAAACTTTGGAAACAATCTCTATCTTTGAGAACTTATAATGACACTTATTTCGGTCAGTAATGAAAGCAGCCTTTTTATTTTAATTCTTGTATAGTATGTGAGTTTGCCCCTCTGATTTTTTGGGTAGATTATTTTATTATTCTTAGGTGTCGTAATAATCTGCTTCAGATGGAAATCAACATTTTTGGGCAGCTTTGTTGAGATTTCTAAGGTGCACCAACTTAGTTTTACTAAGTAATGATTATAAAGTATGTCTGTATGATTATTAAGCATTTTAGAGAAAAAATATATGTATGACCAGTGAAAAGGGAGCCACCGCACACTCAAGGCCGTTAAATAATTCCATATCGGCCCTGCACATTTGCCACCCAGTTTGGATTTATTTTAATGCTAAAGCCGTCAACCTCGCTACGCCTCTGACACTCTAGTGAGTGTTTAGTAGTGCGGCGAGGTAACCACACAAAAACGCTTCACTGTTTTGTAGGGATAAGGAAATTATCATTTATTATAATATATGAGAAAACAATGAGATACATACATGAAATGTTAAGCACACAAAAATTATCTGCAAGAGTGGAAATATATGTACCACCATTAACAAAGAACAATTAATAAATCAGCAGTAACATAGTTAATGTTGATACAATTAACAAAGAGTCGCTGAGATGGTTTAATCATATGGAACGTGTAAGTTAGTAGTGGATATCAATGAAAATATATGGTGAAATAAATGTACCTACTTGCATTTATCATTCTAGAAAACGTTAAAAGAATAATAAGAGTACTTGTATATCTATAGTACCCAGATAATATCCACTGCATGTCCATGAATATAGCTGATGTCTCCAATACTACAGGTTCCACCTTAAGATATAATAAACATTCCAATTTTTGAGTAATGATGAGTTAAATCATTATTTCAATGGTGATAGTAACTGGTCTTGTGGTAGTTTTGAATGATTGTAATTTATAGATGATTGGTAAGTGATTGATTGCAGCTAACTGAACAAACACTGCTACAGAAATAGACTTATCCAGCAGTTAAATCATAGTTACTAATCAACGTTGAAATCAAACATCAATCGCATAATAACATATTAAGCGAATGAATGAGGAAAGAATAGTTAAAATATATATATATATATAATACGAGTTGACGGCGCCATGCGAATATTTATAAATGTCTATGCGGCAAGAGTTGTGCCCCAGGACAGAAGAGTGTGGTGATTTTCCTCTCTGCCGACCCCCGCGGAGAAACAGCGTGAGAGTAAGTAATGAAGTGATCATAGTTATAATTACTGTTAAGCATATCAGTATTTAAAACATAGAGGTGTAATAACTAAAACGCTACAAAGAATAACGAAATATAATATTAATTTATATCCACGTTTCAAAATAATTGTTTTTGTCCTTAAATCAATTAATGATATAGCAAGGATCGCTAAGTAATGCCGTAATACTGCTGTGCAGTTTGGCATATGAATATTTATTTACCTGTTATAAAAATAATAAAATAAAAAATAAAGTAAAATAAATATGCGCCTAGAAACTTAAATAGTATTTTAATAGCCCTATTTTAAGGGTTGGTGGGGAACGTAGAATGAGGAAAAAATACATCAGCCTGTGAACGTCTAGGTATGAATATATACATTTTTTTCTCCAGAAGTCCAAGATGGAAAATGATTATCCATTAGACGAATACTAAAATAATTGGGACAAAGCATAAAGTTATAAGACAGGATGGAGAATATCAATTTAAAGAGAGAAACTCATTTTTAGCCATTTAAAAATTTTCAACTAAATAAAAATTTTATTAAAAAAATCTCAACAAATTTTCTAAGATAAAATTTCATTCTTAAAAGGTGCTACATTTTCGACATTTTAATACTTAATTGAAAATCTGTGTTAAATGAACTTTAGGTTCGCCATCTTGTCATCTGAGAATATTTTAGTACTTTATTTGAACAAGATTAAATTCCTCAAAACGAAATTAAACAATTTATAAAATTCCTTGGAGCTCTTAACGGATGTCTTATATTCTTTATGTTTTTCACAATTTTTTTTTCTACTTTAAAATAAAATACAATAATAGCTTTCTTTTAAACGATTATTAATTATCGTGTTAGATATTCGAGAATTGAGAATTTTTATTCCTATTAGTTTTAATTTGAGCCACTTAAAAATAAAAAATTCAATTATCACCAATTATAAAATAACATGATTTTTTCGTTTATCTTCAATAAGTAGAGATTGTTATTAAGATTAAGATGAATGTTTTATAAAACTGACCGAAGATGGATATTTGTCGAATAAAATAAAATCACTCCTTCAATAAATGCAACATGATTCTGTGGTGAAAGTATTAATAAGAATATCATACCTTGTGAACACCACTAATTAATGGTCCTTTCACCTGGATTTAACGTATACTAAAAATTAAAAATCTTAGTATGGACTTAAACATAATATAATATAAATATATGAAACAAAAATTTAAAAGACAACTCTTTGTAACAGGGACCTGGTTATTTATTATATTTAATTTACTTATAAGATTTTTTTTTTATTTTTAAAATTTCTTATTTATCCAACAGTTAAGGCTGGACATTTACTGCACATGCATATTTCGATGTTTTTGTTTCGAATTTTTTATTTATTATTATTCATTTATATACTGGTCTACATTTTTCAAGGACAACAACTTTAAAAGAACTATGTTATTATTAAACTAATAAACTGAACATTTTTTAACAGTAATTAAGAAAAAATATGCATCAATCAACATGCCGCGGCCAAAAGGTCGTTTTCAGTGTCTTAAAATTAATCAATAGTTATTACTGAATATTTATATCTATCTACGCAGAATATTTTTTCTTGTGAGTATACAGCAAGCATTATGATGATAAAACTGTACTAAAATAATTAAGAAATGTTGAATTTTAATATAGTGATAAATTTGCAAATTTTCAAACATTTTACGTTTAATAATGATTTTAACTACGCTTTTTATTCATATAAGAAGATAATTTTAAAGAATATATTATATTTTGAGTCTTCAACCACCATCTAAAAGTTAGTTTTTTTTATTAAAAACATGTTGATAACTATTTAAAAAAAATCTAATTATTAAATGTGTCAACATATTACGCAGATTGGATTGAATTTCCCTCTCAGATCTTTTAAACTTGATTTCGCATTAGTACTTAATTATTTATCATTCCCCATATTATATTTATTTTTAATATTGTCGATTTTTATTTTTAAGTAAACATTGTATCCCAATAAAGGGATCATTGAACTCGAAATTTGTCGGTATTTGCAACAAATTGGTGGGGTTAATTATAAAGTAAATTAAATCTGACTTACTTGACATTTCTTCCTTCCGTCACCTGCTAATTAATACTTTATGCATACACGGTCGATAGGATGACTTGTCTCCATCTCTTCTCTCCCTTTTCCCCATGGCTTTTCTCCAAGCGTCATAAATGTGCCCGTTTTCATAATCATATAAGTAATAAGTAATCTGTCTTGATTTACATATGCAGGAAAGGGCAGTATCTCCCGCTGCATCTCATGCAATTTACTGCGAGGAAAGAGTGACAGCGAAAAATAACTAAAAGCCGTCGCGTAATGACAAAGTGGTCCACGAAACGATTTCATGTATTAAAATTATTCCATCTAAACATTACTTTACTAAATTATATTATAATATGATAACTTTGTTTACTGATGCGTTAGCATCAAAAACGTTCTAATTGTTATAAATAAATAAAGTAAACAATTTTTTTTTTTATTATAAAATATACAGGGTGTAATAGAGCTAGTCCATAATACTTTACATGTGTATTACTGCCTTATTTATGAGTCGAAAATGTTCGAGCAACCTTGACTAAATATTATCAATAGTTAAAGAGATATGCGACATCAAAGTTTGCATTTTTAATAATATTTTTGACTTATTTTTTTCAAAACATTGAACTATCATTATTGTAACTTATATTGATTATAAAAATTCATTTTCTTTAATTCAAGTAAAATAAAATGAAAAAACCTTCCAATCCAAAACCCGGAAAATTTTCTGGAATGTTTTATTGAAAGTTTTTCAGGGTTTCTATTATTTTATTTAACTTCTATCAAACGAATGAATTTTTCGTAATCGATATAAGTAAATGTAATGATACTTTAACGTTTCGTAAAAAATAAGTCAGATATATTTAAAAAAAAATACTAACTTTGATATTGCATAACTCTATAACTATTGATATTAGATCATGGATGCTTGAACATTTTCCACTCATAATCAAGGCAAGTATCTATCTGTCTGTAAAGTATTGTGGAATAGCTCTGTTACACCCTGTATATAATATATATGTTTTAAATAATATTAAAAAAAAAAGCTTTTCACAATGTTACACAAGAAAAATTCGAACAATTATCACTTTTCTAGTGCGGCAATTATAATAAATTACATAACTTCAAGCCGGAAAGGGTAAGAATCGAGTATTCATTTACCAGCATAAAAAATCTATCATCCATTTTTTCAATGTAATTATTATTTGTTAGATGAACTAATAAATAAAACCCTCACCATTTATTAGTTTTGATGAGAAAGTATTCGTTTATTTATACATTTGTCTAATTTATATAATTGAATACGTAGTTTGCAGACAAATAATATTTTGTTATTGGTGGAAATATTTCACTTGTTTTCTTTGTCGGATAAATAAGATAATTTAATTATTGTTTTGTTGTCAATTTCAACACCATTTCCGCTTTCTTTGATTAAAATAATTAATAAATGACATGTAATGATAGTGGAATAATCTACCAGTCTTCCCAAATTCCAAAGTCAAGCGTACTAAGTACGTATAACACTTTTTCTCTTCTTTTGTGTTGCACTTTTGACGTTTGCTTGTCTTCATATTGTCATAAGATAGTAGAAGCGGAATAAATTGAACATATCGATTGTACAGCATCTTACATGTTAAATAGTACTTTGGAAGTCACCAGATATATGGAGAAGTCAGTCAATCATTTTCGAAGTTACACGAAATGATATTATCTATATAAGAGATGACAGGACCGCTGCACGGTGATAACGTTGTTGTAACAGAACGGCAATGTCATAATAGATACTAGGCTAGTATATTTAGAGTCTCCAATCCGAATATTCGAAAATTCGAACCTCGAATATATTCGCCTGTTTTTAAGTATTCGTTATTCGAATACTTTAAAAAGTATTCGTAAAGTATTCGCTCATATTTATATTATAAGATTTATAATATTTTTCTAAACGAAACAAAGGTTTACGAACCCTGGAAGTCATATGCAAGCATTTTCGGCTATATGGAATTCCTACATCAAAGATGTAAAAGTCGTAAATTGTCGGACATCTTTTGCATTTGCCTTTTTTTAAAGTTTTATGCTTATCTTTATGGTTTTATTACAATAAGCACTTACGGTTAACACACTTTGTTTTGTCAACGATGAAGTCGACTTTCTATTATTCTTTAGTATTAAGCTTTCATAAATATTTGAGCCGACAAACAAGAAGTTATATACAAAATAATTTTTAAAAAAAACTTGCACGTGGGGTGTGAGATGTGAAGTAATGTAAACAAACAGATCTAAAGTCATCGAGATATTTTTTTGTGTTTTTTTTTTAAATTTTATTTCTAAATTAAACATTATTTTCAATATATTTTTTGTTGTTTTTAATAACATACTACAATTATTGTGTTTTTTTTTTAAATATATTGAGTGTATTTATCATCCGAAGTAAATTATTCCTCTCTTAAAATTTTTACGAATACGTATATTCGAATAAATTATCATTAACTATTCGATATTTGAATAGTAGGATTCACGAATATTTGGAGGCTCTAATACTAGCGAATTGTGAACCCATAAGCAAGACTAAAGCAAAATAGAAAAGTACCTATCTACTTTTTTGTGAAATATTCTTGCGTGACAATTAGAGACAATCACATGCGTGGAAATGCTCCGAATAAATTCGTCCCCGGTGATATTGATTAATTAATTAAACTTATGGGAATGAAACACCGAAACTGTAAGACATGTTCCCGCAACACACGTTTCAGTCCTGAAATATAACATGGACATCTCCTCGTACACATCAAAAATCTTTTCATCCATGTTCGACGGCTCTTGGGTCTCCTTGCAAGACCACCTTCCAGTATCTGGTTAACCTTGTCATGCCACGTCTTCCACGGCCGCTCTTTCTTCTGGCGCCTATATATGTATATTCTTAACCATTATTTTCTCATTAATTGAGTAAGTTTATTATGGAATAAGTTAAATGAGTAGCTTGTTGTGTAGTGGTTATGATTCTTGCCTGGTGATCTAATGTTCGGTGGTTTGAGTCCCATTCCAGGATACCAGCAGGTTAGTCCTATTTTCAAGAACGAACATTAAGCTTTATTTGAAAATAGTAAGAATGCAATACGTATTCCGATTTCGATTAACTAAAAAACCAAGTTTTTATTACACTCCCTTTCTCATTTGTATTGTTTCCAATTTGATATTCTATCAACATATTCCTCTTGCTTTAAGTTCATGTGAAAAATCTATTCCATGTATATTATTATCCTTTAAACTTTTAGAATATTGAAAACTTAATAATTGGTATAGGGGGGCACGGCGTCAGCGAAACAGTCTTATCGGACCCATGCCTCGAGTCAGACTACTGGTTTTGCGCTTTCTCCAAGCGTCGGGCTTCTTACTGATTTGTATAGTTTACAATTTGAAAAAACCGTTAAAATTTCTAAAAATCAAAAATTATACTATAATTAAATTTTTTAACGAAAAATTGAAAGATGATTTTTATCATTGCCACGAGTCTGCCTGCAAAGTTTCAGCTCGATTGTATCACGGTAAAAGAGTTAAAAATTGATCCAAAGTTTTTTCGGCAGACAAGCAGACAAGCTGACGCTACGAGTTAAAAGAAAGTGAGTAAGAATACTAAAAAATCTTCTGAATCAGTCGAAGTATTTACGTTTGATCATCTTTCAAAAAAGTTAACGTTAAAGGATATGCAGAGAACAGGACCTTGTATAAATTTTTTCGTAGGTTTCACGTCCGTTCAGAATCTTCTGTTTTGAGTTTTTTGAGATATTCTTCCGCGTGTAAGAACTGTGGACCTTTCGAATTCCATTATCATGGGTTGATGTATCCATCACATATACACACATACACACACACACACACACATAAACACATCCGTTTTGTTTGTAATCACTAGAAGCCAAATAAAAGGGATTTACGACGTTAACACCTGACGCAGAATTTTTCAAACTCTCATAACCGGTCTCACTTAACCGGTCTTGAATGGTCGTGCGCTTTTCGGAGAAGTAGTTTATCAACAAGGCATCCTGAAGATGAGCAGTGAGATCTGTTCGAAACATCGGCAGACGACTGGTCCTGGGGACCAGAATTTGGCGCGGGATTCCCCCAAAGTAGTTAGAACTAACATATCTTGTAACCGTGAGAGCTTCTGATTAAAGATTATACATATATTATTAAACATATTTTTTATTTATTTAAGGAAACGAGTCCCGTAAAATTTAATACGAAATAAATAAATGAAATAAAGAGAAACACACAAATATCAAATAATAAAACTGAAAAATTAAATGCTGGAACCTGGATTCGAACCACGGACCTCTGTGTTTCGGGCACAGCGTTTTCACCATCTCAGCGACTTAATAAGTCGTCAATATTTGATAGTTATATGGCTCTCTTTGAATTATTAATTCACTTATTTTTATTATTCAATTTTTATTCATATAATTATATATATATGTAGGTATGTATGTCTTTAAACTGTTGAATGTGCATGTCGAAAAAGCCGTGTTTACGAGTATGTGAGAGGACAAGTTGTATAGGCACTTGTCTACTCAAGATGTACCCATTCAAGAATGTTTGCAAAAGCGTCCAGCGCTGGTGAAGTACAGCTAGATATGCAGGATTTCCAGTTGGGTCTTTATCTGTACGTGTAGTATGAAAGAACTTTTTTTTTCTTTTTCGTCCCCATTGTCATTTCATCTTTCTGGAGTCGTGTTGTGCCAGGCTCGGTGTAATACCGCGGCCGGGACAGGAATAGCCGGTGACACCTATTGTTCTGCTAGTATTCATCTCACTTGAATATCAAACCATACAAAATATTCGTGGTTTTTGAGAGCTATATAAAACATGCATTATATATTAATGCTTTGTTGGTTTTCCTCATTTTTTCTACGGAAAAAAAATGTGTTTTATTTCTATAGAACCATGTATACAGTAAAATTAATAAATCTATATTTTAGACACCGAAAAAACATATAAAAACAATTATAAAGTTTCTGGTTTGTATCAATACCTTTTTCTTATCGATTAACAGGGATTAATTTGATTTATATTATACATTGTATACACGCTACCTATATAGACTCCTATATAGCCTTTTGTAAATGATACGTTTATTATTCCATAATCAAATTGGTACAACGCAAGGAATCCCAAAAACTTTTGGGTAATACACGCTAGGATAAATAATTAAAATATTTTTTTAATAAATGAAGTAAATATCTTCGGTTTACCTAATATACATTTATGTGTTTTGATGAAAATATATTTATTTCCGATGTAATAGCAATTTAAGAACAGTTTTATAATTTTTTCATACTTTTATAAATATATAATAATAACAATAATAATAAAACTTAACTCCAGTATGTGAAAAGGTTGATGAAGTCTCACGCATTCCAAATAAGTAAGTATTCGTAGGTATACTAAATTATGATACAAGCGATATATAAAATATAAGAGGATATGGATATTTAAACAGAAATTATCACATGCAGGTACATTATAGGTAGGTAAGTTATATAGAGAAATAAAGTATAAAGCAAGATTATTATAATGTTCGAAAAATATTTTTTCTTCTCTTTGAAGGCTTGAACTTTGTGATGACATTAATATTCAAAACATGCAGATTGTTTAATCTAATAAATTGATGAAAACGAAGTGATTGTGTTTTATTTTAATTATTAAAACAAACAGGGCATAAAAAGTAAGAAATATATGATGCAAAGCAAACAAGTAAGTATTCAAGTTATTATAAACATAAAAAATAAGCAAATAAATAGGATGAATAAAAAAAAGAAATTAAAGATAAAGTTTTATATATAATATATAAAAATATTTATTTATTTTATTTGAATTTTTGTTCTATTTATAAAGCTAATTGCAAAACTCAATTCGGCTAGTAGTAAATTGCAATTTACTTAAAAAACCTATTGTATTTAATGAAAATCATAAAATCTTGCAGAACTAATCCAAATTATCTTTGTTTCCAAACAAGCATTATTTTTTTTGTATCCAATGTAGTTTGTATCTAAACAATCATTATTGTATGCATATCATTACGTATATTTAACGCTTTTTGGCTTCAACACTTGCATAACTACCTACTTATTTTTTATTCTTCATTAATTTTATACCTACTTCTCGAATGCTATTTAAATGATAAATACTTTTCGAGTACCATCTACGTAAATGGTCACTTACATAGATGGTACTCGATATCTGGTTGTTTTGTCTTTGTCTACGTTATTAATTTAAAAATGTTATTGTTTTTGCTCCATAAATAATTGTTTCAAGACATTTCTGTTATTGCGAATTTTAATAATTTTTTGCTTATCTTGATTTTTTATTTTAATCTAATTTATAAAAACCTTTTTTATATAACCACATGGGTTAATCTATATATTTAAGTAGCTGGTTTCGGAAACAATCAAACAGATTTTATGATAATTTATTTTATGATTTGTATGATGTGTTGATGACAAACTTTATTTTAAAAAGGAAATACTTATTTCAAAAACCAATTGGTTAAATAAATGAAGTCCAATCGTTTCATAAATAAAGTTCATTATACATTTGAAAAAAAAATTAGTCAATTGAAAACAATACGGTGAAACAATGTATGGAGAAAATTAAACATTTCAGTCAATTAACTAACCAGAAGAGCGAAATTAAACTTAATTGAAAACCAAGCATTAAGCCAAGCAACCAACTAACCACAGTCAAACCACTATACCCTTATAAAGAGCAGCCTGCATGCAAGGTCACCTGCACCGCAGGCATTGGTGATTTTACTTTGTCGCGGTTAGTAGATCGAGTTCACCCCTACACATCCGTTCAGATTCCGCGCTCCAAGGTTCTAAGTCATAGAAGTGGTCTCAAATTCTTATGCACTCAAAAATTAAATAAAATCTATTGATCAGAATCACTGCGGCTTGAGCATGGAAACTGGGTTTACAAAACCAATAATACTGCAATGAAAATAATCTCCGTAGGTATATTCCAATTTCTGAACGTAAATGAAATTCCATTTGTCATCAATCTTTGAAACAGATGTATGTTTTTTTTTATTAAGGAATTTTTAGTGTTTTTAAGGAATATATTTAAAAAATAAGTAGAAGTAGTTTACGATACGCATAAAAAGTAATACACACTTTACCTACGAACTGATAAATATTTGCTTATGTTTAGTTTCTTTTTTATTAGTTGTTACATCTAACTAATATTTTACTATTGAATATATATTTTTATATTTGACATTTTATCAACCTCTTATTTATCGTTAATTTAGCAATAGTTGATATTATCATTTTTTTATGTACCTACCTATTTTATCTAAATAATGTTACTAAATCAATCTATTATATAATTTTTCTGTATTATGACTCAATTTCTTATATTACGTAACTGTGATTTAAACTTGAATGATGAAACTATTAAATTGAGAAATATAATACTTATATTCTATATTCTATAAAACATCACATAAAGTTTGTGGTGACAGAGTTTTTTACTTTTAATGGAACGCGAATTAATTTATTACTTTATAATATAATCATTAAATTTAATATATTTGAAATGAAATCATATTTTCAGTATTTAAAAAAAATTGAATGAAACCATGATGAAATGCAAAAAAATATGTTTTTAATACATAATTCATAATAAAAATGAGAAAATACCACAAATAGAAATATTGGAATTCAATTTATTTAAGAAAACAACGGTGAAATTATAATTAAGAATAATAATATCCACACCCCAAGGCTTTAAGTGCGTCAGAGTGGCTTCCAAGATTCATAAAAATAAACAAATTTTCATAACAATTAAGTTTTAATAAATTAAGGAAGACAAGAAAGTTTTCTCGGCCATCTTAATAAATTATTTTTCCAGTTTTTTTTCGAGAATATAATAAAAATATTAAATGTGACTGTCGAATTTAATGGTACGGAATAAAACAACCTTTTTGAAGAGATATTGCCTAACTGTCCTTTCTTTACAAAGCACGGAGACCGAAAATTTCTGGAATTTTTCTGTTCTCGTCATTTCCTTTCTCGCTTATTATCTCCTCTATTGATCTATTTAGAGTGGTAACCGTCACGTCGAGTTATACGGAGCTTGCAAAATGAAATTACTTCGAAGAGGGTGAACGGATATTCCAGTCATCGTATTGACGTCGGCTCGAAAGGGTCTGTTTATAACGTCGTTAATTAGTTTTCATTTACGACACCAATAAAACTAATTAATTAAAACCTTTCCTTCTAACATAAGAATGAAATTAAATAAATATGTATATAATACTTTCCAGTATGAGGAAACATTTGTATATATATGTTTTTGGAGAATATTATCAAAAACTAATTGGATCACATTGGCGTCATCGCTTTGACACTGTTTGTAGTGTATGGTCATGAATTCGAAAAATATGAGGAAGAAGACTGTCTATACCAACATATTCTTTCGATGATCTACATGATTATAATGCAAGAATGACAAGCAAAGAATTTGAAGGGCATAACAGGCAAAGAATAATAAATACCTAATCAGATGCAATTACTGATACCATCTCACATATTTAGATTTCCTTAGTTAACGCGCATTCTAATCGAACAATAATGGCGAAGGAACACGAAGAGACAGTATGTGCGGCTTTCGAGAACACCGTTTAGGATATCCTCATAAATTGTTCGACGGTATCATCAAAAATTATTAATTACTAGCTGTAATCCATTAAAAATGACGGTGCTTTGGCATGCCGGTTCCTAAAAATTAATTGTTTACTTATTTATTGCCGACACTTATGAAATAGTAATAACGACTTTTATAAAAAAATATATATATATTTCGCCTGCCGGCAGTTTATGGTACGATTTTTAACCCCGGCAAATGTTCTGGGTGAATATGAAATGATTTGCGTCTTTGCTTAGTCTTTGCTGTAGTGTATTGCACGTGTAGACACGGCGGCAGCAACATCGCCAAGTTGCGGAAAAAACAAAGAGACGGACGATTAAACAGATAACGAAATTATTATGTTTGAGTATCATTTCTATCTTCCCCTGTCGTGCATCTTGATTCCCAATTGATTGGGGGTGTCTCAACAGACACGCCTTCCCTCGTCAATAGCCAAGAAGATTCATCTTGGTAGTCGTTCCTTTGGGGTTCGCAAGACACTAATTTGAGCCAACATTTTTGAAATCCATTTAGAAAAATATTTAAAATTAAAAATATTTCAAATCACTATCATTATTGTCAGTTTTTTTTCCATTCATTGCCGTATGAACGCCACCCTAAGTGACCGCAATCTCTGTCTATTATTCTGCCATTATTCGTCTGTTCAGTGGGTTTTAAAGTAGCCAGTTAGCCTCTTGATTCCTCATAATTGCTTTGTTCGTCCGACGATTGTCCGTCCTTTGAGCAATGTGGTCCGCCTATTCATGTTCTTTGAGATATTTTTTCTTTTTACGTTGGAAAATATTTTATCACGCGTTAATAATTTTATACATGGGAAAAATAACTGAAAATAAACGCTATATAAAATGGTGATGATAATAAATTAACTAGTTTTTCATTTTATCATTTAATAAAATGTAAATGCGCCTTGGAGGTAGAGAAGAGGTTTTGTATGGACGCTTCTCCGTCCTGCTCGCATTCCCATGAGTGTCAGCGGGCTTTAGCATTGAAAAAATGCCGAACATGGGTGGCAAAAATGTAGGACCTATATTGGAGCTATTGCTCATAGAACGGCCCTGGTGTATGGTAGGTCCCTCTTTTCTTATCAATTGATATATTTGAAGGTTTTCAAAAAATTTAAATAGCAAAAAAGATTTTCTCAAGTTTTCACGACCGTTTAGAATCTTCCGGTTAAAATTTTCTGGTAAACTGTACCATGTGTATAAGACCTTTCTGGCCCACCATGTGGTTTTGGTGATGGGCTTTGTAATGGGATCCGAAACGTTAAATATTTAAAATAAGATGAATTCAATGGAAAAAATATAAGGTTAATAAATATGTTTTTAAAATTTTTTAAAAATGTATTGTCGTTGTATGTAGGTCTAATTGATTAATCTTCATTATTTTAAATTTCATAGAACTCTATTCTGATAGCAATTTCACGATTAAATTTTTTTTATTTAAAAATTTACTAGTGAAACATTTATAAATCTGCCAAGTCTTGCAATATTTTTTAAAATATTGAATTTTGAGCGTGAAATCAAAAATTATATTTAAAAATTTGTAGGAAACCGGCTGATCCGCCCTAACTGTGACAGATGGACTTCGGATAATACGTCACTGTCAGGCGTGCGCCGCGTCAGGGCAATAGTTTGACAATCAATGACAGTGGTGTGACAAGTTTGACTTATTTCCAAGTCACGGAAATAATAAGGTACAGACTTTCTCTCCCACTGCCCACCTCTTTTTTTATAACTAAGTAAGTTAATATTATTAATTCTAACAACCGTTGTATATTTTATAAATATGTGTGATATCCTGGTGAAATAAAAAAGTACATTTATTTATAATATATTTAACATGTATGTAAGTTTTTTAAAGCTTTTTAAACGAAAAAGGGATTATTCATAGGTTTACAAAATTAGTATGAAATTGTAATTTTCATAATTGTATCTAGTTGGACATGATTTTTAGTAAATTACCATACATTCGTGAAAAATCACTTTATAATTGCAGGATTTTTAAGCTGAGAATTCAAGAATAAAAAACCATTTCTTTTCTTAAATTAACATAATTCACTTAAACTATACGTATGATAAAATACATTCTAATTACGTTATGGACCAACAGATAGACAACAAAATTACTATATTGTGAATGAAAATACATTTGTTATGTTTTCATTACTTTGATTTGAGATGTTATGTTATACCACATGTTCCGGAAGAGTACCTACGTTTCCTTCTTCAGGCGAGAATAGAGTAAAATGTGTAAAAGTTTATGTCTGGTGTATGGGTTGCGGGTAGAGTGGACGTAAACCCTTCACTTCACCCCTTCATATTATGTTCTCTCCCCCCACCACTGAGATACCCCCTCCATTTCTACCCGCGACCCATACACTAGACACATACTCCTACACACTTCATTCTACCTTCACCTGCAGAAGGAAACGGACGTTTCCGCAACATGTATTGGTGATACTCTCAAATTAAATAAGTGGAATAAAATGAAAAATAATGTTTTCATTCATAACTTATTGTTTAATTGATAAAAATTGATTAAAACAAGGTCTTACGCCCCACATTTAATTATTTGTAATTATTGAGTTCAAAATCTTACAAATTTTGTATAAACTACATTCATTCTTTTTATGTAGGCATACCGGTTTCGATATCTCTGTATCATAAGCAGGACTGAGCTATTTTTTATACGTCCGGACGAGGATCGAACAGGGTAAACTTTAAAAACCATCAACATTGTTACACAAATATCGTTAGTTTTTTTAAATAAAAAAGAATAATAAAAATAATTGATACAAGGGTGAAAGTATCAAAATTTATTTATTTATTTATGAAACCCATATTTACATTATATTAACATTGACATATGTATAATTGTATCTGCTTTCATGAGATCCAAGCACTCCATTAGCCCGTAGGCATATGCCGGATTGTACATTGTATTGATAAAACATTATATACTTAAGAGTACAAGAATATTAAAAATATGAAATATGTTTTTAGTTCAGACAGTGAATTTATTTTTCAAGAGTTGTTTACCAATTATTGCAATACAAAGGACACCTAATTTCTAAATCTTCTCTTTTTTTACTCAGGAGCCAAAGTGTCACCAGTGATTTAAATTTAGTTTCAAGGATTTCTTGAAAATAGGGAATTTCATTGATGAGAATTTTTTAAATTTTAGGTGCCAGGAAAGGATAATGTAGTTGTCCATAGCTAGTTCTTGTTATTAGTGTATTAGAAGTATTGTAGAAATTCTTGTTGCATAAGTCAGATGTCCTGGTATATTTGTATCCGAATTTATGTTTACATGTTCGATTCACAAGTATCATTTGAATTTAAATAAAAGGTTAGTTGGAAAATAGATGCAGTTTATTTTTTCTGAAATTATTTTTTTTATTGCATGTGAATATCATTAAGTATATTTCTCTTTTCTATGGTCTTTACAAAAGGCGTTAACCATAAACAACTAATGTGCAAAATAAACCATAAATTATTAAAACTTACTGAATGGGCAAATCATAGACACCTATTCCAATATTTCATAAATATTAAATTTTGTTGTCATATCAAAACAAACCTAAAAACCATACTGAATTACTTTCCTCTGTCGTGTCAAATAACACATAATTACACTGACGCATTTAAAAACATTATATATCAACTGAAAAGATACACACTCGACAATAAGATCATTCTAAGCAATCATAACACATTCTTAAACTTCTTTTTATTTTTGTTTCCAACACATACTTTTTATAAAATATATACCTACCTTGATAGTAATACCACAATATACCTAGGTAATACAGTTCATAATAAACCATTATCATTTCACTTACATAGCAAAATATTCTTTCAAAAATAAGTTTAAGCAATATCTTAATTCAATTCTACTCCTGTAAAATGAACTTACCCTATATACCCGCATCCTGTAACAATCATGTACATTGCAAATATGTAGGTATTTACTACCAACTCTTAATGAAACCTTTTCACTTTAAAAGCTTACAGATCGGTACCCATGACATCAGAGTGACAAAGATGAATATTAATAATCTCGCGGTAGATATAGAGGCATTCGCTCTTTCGCAAACTATAATAGTCCCCTTACCTGAAACATGCACACAATATGATTCGGATATATTTACCTGTACAGAATGTTGGTGTAACAAAAAAAATCATCCAAATTTACTACAGAAAGATATGGAATGGCTAATATAATTGATCTGGTAAACCAAATAGATTCCTTTGAACCAATTACCACTAAAACTGTGGACCAACCAGAAAACTGTAAACAACATTTTTGTAGAGGCACTAGCACACTTAAGATTCTAAATATGAACATACGAAGCATAAATCATAATTTTGACGAACTTCTTGTACTACTGCATCGTCTAAATATAGACTTTCAAATCATTATTCTTACGGAATGCTGGTTAAAAGATAAAGACACAATACAGACGATACCAGGATACACCGGGCATAAAACCTCCAAACATTATAACCAAAATGACGGTGTTGTAACATACATTAAAGCAAATCTAAATTTCGAAGTAACTGAACCAGATATAAGTGACGCCAATTGTTTAAAAATTAATTTGTGTAATGGTACCTACATATATGGGATTTATCGACCACCGTCCTTCCAAAATGCGTATGAATTCACAAATTCTCTTTCTGAAGAGCTACTCACAATGGCCAAAAACCCAACAATGATCATTGCAGGTGACATAAACATTGACATAACTGCAAGTACTCCCACCACAAATGCATCTGAATACCTATCCATGTTAGCTGAACAAGGTTTCGTTCCTGCCATCAGCAACCCAACAAGAGGTTGTGATGATCCAGCTAGATAGTAGATAGAGGGGTCTTTCTAACGTATTAACGATGAATTTTGTATTAATAATTTATTTAAAAGGCCGCCGCGAGTTGATATTTAATTTTAGCTATTATATTCAATTAGTTTGCCAACTCCTGGCCGCGGCTAACAATGTGATGAATCCTATGGGGTGACCCGTCAAAAATACGTCGTGTTAAATAATATTAAATAATATAAATTTCATTACAATAAATAAAGTCATTTGCTGTATGATGTTAGCGAAAATAGTTGTATGGCGCGGGTGGCAACGGCTGAGGTCGACAGATACGCTGTAACTATAAAAGGATCGCGGAATAAAATATTCTCTTCTATGAAATATAAAATAATGTATTCTATACAATATTAATACTCTGCCTGTGCTAGCTATACATTTAACTAAAATATATATTATTAAAATATATATTATTAACTGAAAATAAATATTTTGTGAAAATTGCGCTTTTGAATGCAAAATTAACTAAAAATATTAACTAAAATATTTCTAACATCTTGGGTTCGCATACTATATTGATAATACCTAATGCCCTTTGCATTTACTAAATGTATTACCTAAATAACCACAGCTATACCATCCTGTCCGTCAGGGACGAAACGTAAAACACGGTTATATTTCTAAAAGTGCTACCTCTTACGCGACAAAAATACCTATTACAGTCGAACTATGATTATGAACTATTTCCGCCTCATAATGGAATCTGGAACCGACACTCAAACCCTTACTAGAAATAATAAATGCAATTAAACCTCGATTAAATTTAATCTATACTATTCGTAATACGTCGTTGAATTGGCACATGATTCGGCTAATGGATGAAGGACCCCGTTGTGTATCGTAATAACTTCAAATTCTTTTATAGGAGCAGTGTGGAAACAATTGCATAATATTACGTAATAAAAACATCTAACGAACCTAATAATCTATACATTTATGTTACAATAAAATACGTTCACCAGAAGAATTCGTGTATTAGAAATAAAACATTTCCGTTTGGGGACAAACCAGTAGAATTGTTGGAACGTCATAAAGAGGAGAAATTCACATATTAAATAACATTGAAATTAATAATTTTAAACACTTTGTATTAGCAAATTCTTACCTTGAATGGTTTCGTTCTAGACGTGCATGAACCTGTTCATATTAATTCCATGGGAAAATAATACATATATTTTCTATCTACGAAATAAGACATTTTTGAAGCGAAACTTCTTTATAAATAAGTAGATAAGGTCTCGGGGATGGTTTGTTCGAAAGGATTCTACAACAGCCCGTGAGTTTATATGAAATAATAGTTTCTTTGAATGCTAAGTTTTGGTTTTTTAAACCCTCAGCATCTCTGCTGAGAGGGGTTAGAGGCTCCGCGCCCGCCTAAACCCGGTGGCCGACTTCCTAAGTGACTAAACGGCCCCCCTTGTTCCTCCGGAACTTACTGCATCCCGAGACTCTATCTCTTCTTTACGAGATGTGATCCCGTGACGCCCTTCTTTTAGGCTTATAATTGAGAAGGCCGTACTCTTTTGGTACGAGTTTCTGATGATGTGTGTTGTCTTGAGGCGCCTTTCTTTTAGGCCGGTGTTTGAAGAATCATGTACTCTTTTGGTATGAATTGATGACGACATTAGCCTCCTTTGCGGGCATAGTCAGCGATGTTAAAAATTATTGTGCAATCTCATTATGCCTTTTCAGAATGGCGTCCCACGATTCTGCATCTTGCAACATTTACTTTGGTCAAATGTTAAGGTGTTAGTAACATATTTATAATATCCCAGCTACTCTATATGAGTGAATGATTTTTGTACTGCATCTGGCTCTGTCTTTTTACAGAGGATGAAATAGAAGTTAACGTTTTCTATTGAGATTTCATAGCATTCAGGTATGAAAATCCTTCCAAAGTCAGAGAATTCACGTCGTTGGTTTACGCTGTTTTTGAGCAGGATGAGGCGCGAAGGTCGAGTCTAGTGGCCACTCCGATCAACAAGGGAGGTCCCGCTTTTAAGAGTACCTCACAGGGGCTTGCGCGAATTCCAGGCTTATGACACGAGCGTCATCCACAACCTCACCTAGCTCAACGTTCGTAAACCAGAAAACTCCAATTTCAGTTAGATCTCCCCATTCTGTCCTTTACTCGTCGTTCTGAAGCTACTTGTTAAGCCAGATGTACCGAGGTACTCAAATCGTAAAGACTTGGCTGAAGATCGGATTGCGCAATACTTACGCAACACAATTATTATAAGGCTACTAAGCATTTCTTATAGAATTACGTGTATTCAATTATTAGTAAAAATAGTTTGAAAATCCCCATACTTTAAAATATATTCGTTCGGAAGAATCTCTCGTACGATTTGGATTGATATCTGGTTATGCAATACATAACGCGTCGACAATATTATGAATCTATTAAGCACTGCTTATAGAGCTCCGTAAAATCAATTGTTAATACAAATGGTATGAAAATCCCCATGCATCAAAATATATTCGTTTGGGAGATATTCCCGTACGAATTGAGCCAAGATCACACAAGAAATCGTGATATTAATTATACATTATTGCTCCGATTTTAAATCTTTCCAAAATAAATGCATTTCAATAGTGAAAATAATTAATCGATAGATAATATAAATGTGTTCCTTAGCTGTTACACAGTGGCGGTATGATCCTCTCTGGTACTGATGAATGGTAGATTCCTCCATACGTCCGGGCAGCAACTCCGTCCGCAAATGATGTTCTGGAACTCAGGGCTCCGTCGGTAGTCTGTCGGGCAGCGCTCCCGCTAGCAAGTCTGGTCTCGAACTGAAGGGGCTGAGTATATCGTGTTCGCTCCTTTTATAGTAACCATTGCACCATATCCCCGAAATCCACGCTAGTGCAGTGACTCATCCTATGCGCGATGACCTCACCGCCGGCGCTCGCCATTGGCCGGATTCAGTCATCAGGACGGTCGCCTCCGGCTCAACCCGTCGAAGGCAAAGCGCGCCTGTGATTGGTCCGTTTCGTTAAAATAACAGTAAAGCACCCGCTACACGCGAGACTTGCTGTTCCGATTCATAAATAAGAAAGGCTCGTTCGCACCTACTCACAAGGTCGAGTCTAGTAGGATTG
>JADDOH010012401.1:0-11797 GCA_016648135.1 Agrypnia vestita | reverse complement strand
TTAACACAAGAAAATGTTTTTACTTAAGTGACTTGGTGGAACGAAATTAAAAAAAAAACAACGTATTTTATGAAAAATACGTTTTGGGATTTAATTACATAAGGGAGGGGAAACAACTCCCTTTCCCAGAGAGCGGATTCAGTTCATCACTGTAAATATTCTCTATAGCGTCACATCAATATTCTTACTATTTCCAATTAAAGCTTAGGTGCTTGTTTTACAAAATTAAAGGTCGTAATAATACGGCATATTACCCCAGAAAACACAAACCAGAAGAGTGAAAATATAAACTGCACATCCCCTCGTACTCTTAACAAATATGCTGAAACATCCCTGTCCGATCAATGAGATCTCCGAGTCCATTTCACATCATGTTTTGTAACACTAATCTAGGCTTCTTCTTGTTTTCTACCTAGAATGATCAATCACTTTTAACAGATATCGCTAAACTTTTTTGAGATACTGGTTACATTTGTAAAAGGCTGTAAGAAATGCGGTGAAGTAACAAGATATCATTAAATTAAAGGTACTGTAGGAGCACATGCCGTGGTGGGCCATATTCAAAAGTTTATCGGCTTGGCGCAATCCGACAGGATATTAGACATCAGAGTCGACGCCTAAGAGTTCTTGAAAGTTCTCGTCATGGTAGCTGAGAATGAATGACAGCTGAGATGGTACGGGCACATAAGATGGAAAACACCAGACCAAATGGTAAAGCAGGCAATGTCTATGGAACATCATAACAGTTATCCAGAGAAAGACCAAAAAACTCGTGAATACTCCAAAATCCTACAGAAAAATGACCTGGATGAAAGCGATACCCAGAACCGAAGGAGATAGAGCCTAAGAGCGAGAAGAACCGACCTCATCAGCCCACCGAGACAATGATTTGGGACATTGCAAGCAAAAAGAAAAATAGGAAAAGATCGGGGTAGACCGCGATTAAAATGGAATCGGGCTAACCTAGGTATCTTTGAGCTGGACGCCAATACAGCACTTTCGTTGACCTTGAAGGAACGATCATTTCCGGCACTTCCGCTGCGACTTCTTCAAGTTTCAGTTGATTTCGTGGGCGCGCACGACACAGCAGCGAAAAACCTGTTCACTCTCTTAAGAAGTTTCACAATAAAGTATATGTTTTCTGCTTGTGGTCATGTTTAGTAATGCACCGGGCAACGTTTCATAGTGTACCGCAATCACTTCTGTAAAAATTGCTTGAGTCTAGTTCGATTCTCGGATGTCCCGAGCTTAGCATGCTTATCGCAGGTAGCGCCAGTAATCCGTGCTCTCCATCGCATGTCTCGTAGATACAAAGATTATTTAATAACCAAATTAATTAATCAATTAGAAAGACATACAGAAAAATCTAATTCACGAAAAAATATTAGGTTACTACTGGGATTCGAACCCAGGTCACCTCCTTTCCGGGGCCGGTGCTCTGACCACTAAGCTATAGCAACCCTCTATGTTTCCGTGAATATATCGACCTTATATGTAGTTCTTATTTTTATTAATTGATTAATTTTTTTTTATTTTTGTCCATAGAGCAATCCACTTTTTTGATACGGTAGTTGAAATTACTTTGCAATGCCACCGCTAGATGGACGCCATGATTAATTGAATAATTCATTTTTTTATTTGGACATACATTTATACAACAGATATTATATATTCAAGAACACATTCATATTTGTGAAGTTGTAATTTTTCAGAACAAAGTTCTGTGAAATATTTAACAACCAAATTAATGTGTTCTTGAATATACAAAGATTATGTCAGACAAGGACGGGAAAAGGTAAAGTAGAAGCAGTGAAACAAAATAATATAATAATATTTGAGTCAGGTGCGCCAACAGGTACACATATTTTTTTCATATATTTCAGTAATGGTGCATATGAAACGAAACCTTTACATGTGTACAACAATGTTGGTTCAGAATTTAATGTTATGCATGTTACATTTAACGTTACACGTTACATGAACAGTCTAACGCTAAGGATATACTTTTATCGAGAGCAGCTATAAAAGTCGTACGTATCGTTGTTTATTATCCAAAGCACATAAAATGCAATAGACAATGTTGTACACTTGCATTTACTCTAATCCCTGGATCGTGAGCTTATTTTCTATTGTTTTTCACTTTTATTGCGCTCGTTATGTAGTACCCATAGCAGAGCAATATTAAAATAAGCGACTTGAATTCTAATCAAGATACATAATAGATATCTCACAGAGACAAAGCTATATATATGTGAAAATACGTGATATACGTAACTCGTTTCACACATCACTTTGCTAACGCCATCTTGAAATTTATCATCCCAATGAATCAGTACATAGATGCCGCCGATTGTAATGAGATTTTGATTAGAGTATTATTTATTAATTTTCTACTTTTTAGTCTTGATCACTTCAGTTGGAAACTAGTGCCATCTTTTGATAGTCGTGTACTAATTTCCATAAAAATTTAATTAAACAATTATGATTATTGATATATTGGTGAATACATCTGTGTGCAAAACTTCAGCTCGATTGGACATTGGGAAGCGGGTGATATATCAATTATATGATTCCGTCCAGACAAACAGACAAACGGGTGAAGCTAATATAAGTGCTAAAAAAGAAGAAAATATAATTTGGTGTCTTGTCAGGGGACTAAGGCGGTGCGACATCGATCCGTCATCGGCATTCGGCGTGTTTAAAATATAGGACGCCCCGACGCGGCCTCGCCTGACCTCGCTGGATATGGAGCCTCGCAAAGATTCACGAAGTGAGATAACCTCAATAATTGTCGCAAGTATTAGTCATCCCCCTCTTTCCGGCCTTTTCCACCCCGTGCAAAGAGGAACCCGAATCGCCGTATAAAGCAAACCATCGGATGACTTGACAAGAATGAAGATTCCTGTCAAAGCGATATCAAAAGCCAAGGTGTCATAGTTGAAGTACTTTTATCCGGTGTATAGTTCATAGGTAAGATACATGATATAAGATACATGATAGACTCAATAATAAACTACGTTTCAAACATATTTAGAGAAAATAAAACCGTTGCAATTAAGAACAAATATAACTATAGCAAATAAAAATAAAAAGAAGCATGTAAGGACCAGCCTGACAAAGTATTTAAAACTTCATTATAAAATGAAACTGAATAAAACGTGACTTTATACTTAATAAAGATTTTATTCGTGGATAAAAAATAAATCCATAAATTTAAATCATGATAATGACTGACAAACAATTAATGCAAAAAATGCCCTTGCGTCTCCTGGGAAAGTTTGAGTAAGTCAGGTTTCTATGTTATTATTCTTAATTTTAGGCAGGTTTCCAGTTTCTCATCAATAAGACGACTTCTCAGTTTACTCTTGATAAAGTTCATGCTTTAAAAAGATTTTTCGCATGAAAAATGTAGAACTGAAAAGGGAAAGAACTTAGAATCAGTAATACTCTACCAGGCATTGAATATGATCATGTCTTCCATCTCCAGGTCTTTCAAAGCAGACCACTTGTGTCGTGAACTAAGTTCATATTTGTTTTTCTCCGATATTTTCAAAACACAAAGACGTTTAGAGCTCCATGTTTCCTTTTTTTTTAAATCCAGCAATTATATTACAAAGTTACCAATGTCAATGTCAAAAAGAGAAAATTTCAAATCTGTTATCGTAGCATTAAGAGGGTTTTTAACAAATGCTAAAGTAGCTCTGCTGTTTGTAAATTCCTGAAACCTGCTGCGAAATGCTTCCCTCATATTTAAAATGTTTGTTTTGAAATAGCATTTCTCAATAGAGGAATTATTTTCTTGACGACGCTTCAGCAGACTCTGGAAGTGAAACAACGTTTCCCTTTCATAATCTTGAGCAAAAAGGGATAATTTGTTTTCGAATGAAATGACTTCTTCTAACGTCGAAACAATTGTATTTCCTTTCCCTTCCTGACCGATACCCTCGGCGCGCCTACCCGCGGATATTTGTACCAGAGCTGCCGACCCCTGCACTAGACCAAAAAACTACTCGACTGATAATAATATAAAATAAATTGATGTAAATAAAATAAATATGTAAAAATATCAATAAATAAAGTGAAACTTATAGATAAGGTTGATATATTGAAGGAAAGGTACGAAACTGATGCGGCGTTATGGTAACGCACCTTCCTGGATAGAAAAGAGATCCGGGTTCGAGTCCCGGTAGCAGCCAAATATTTTTTTCGTTGATTTGATTTATCTGTATGTCTTTTACTCGCGTTGACCTCGAAATCGCAGACGGAATAAGTTGTGTAAAAAAAGCTTTCAGCTTTCTTGTCTCAAGCGGTAAAAATTCTGGAAAAAAATAAAGGTAAAAGTACAATATATTATTTTTTAATCTAACATAGTGTATAATTTTTGAGTGAATAATAAAAACCAACATTTGATTAAAATAGCGCCCACAATATAGGTATTACAATTTTCAAATTTTTAAATTAAAGACATAGTCAACCGATTGTCTTGTCATCATTATAAAAATCGTAGGGCAACGCGCTAATTTACGGACCAACTAACAGCGAAAACCTTATTTATCCATGCAAACCTCCTCCAAAGGGAAAAAATGGCGTTCAGGAAGCAAACGCCAGTTATAAATAAGCCTTATCTTAATTAAAAATCGTCCTCGCTGCCCGGTAGATACCGCGCCGCGTTGATTCAATGAGGGGATGAATACAGATCGAAGCCTCCCATCCCTAATTCGTTTATAGAGTGGCAACACTTTGCCGGGGGACGGTATGTTCTTTTCTGGTCTTTATGACCTTAAGGCAACCCCATTTTTATTTTTTGAATACATACTTTCTAGATAAATAGACTTGGTGTGACATTAAAGTAAGTACAATGTGTCCTGAACGCCGGCCTTGGCAATTCTAAACTCGGTAATAAACGCCCAAATCTATGGATAACGCTCGACGCGGCGTGGCACGGATAGCAAGTTCAACAAATCTTAAAACCAAATTTGTTAATGAATTAGAAAGACACACAGAAAAATCAAGTCCACGAAAAAATATTTGGCTGCTGCCGGGATTCGAACCACGGATCTCCTCCCATTCGGGGCAAGCGCGTCATATCGACCTTATCTCTAAGTCTCATTTATTGATTGATTAAAATTTATTATCCAATTTTAGAACAGTCCACTTTTTCTGGTACGGTAGACACAAATTACTTTGTGTTACTGCTGCTAGAGGACGCCAGAATTAACCGCTTAATTCATTTTTTATTTTTGGACACATTTGTTACAACACATATACCCATATTATATTCAAGAACACATTCTTATCGCTGCGAAGTTGCAATCTTTTCAGAATAAAGTTCTGTGAAATTTAAAATTTAACATTTTTCGTGGATTTGATTTTTCCGTATGTCTTTCTAATTGATTAATTAATTTGGTTTTAAATTTCACAGAAATTTTTTCTGAAAAAATTGCAACTTCACATTAAGAATGTGTTCTTGAATATAATACTTCAATTCTTGTTTAAAACATGCTCCCTTGTTTCGACGAGTGCACACGTTTCGTAACTCTTCTCTCTTTATTACTTAACTTGTAACATGAGATAATTGTTCAATTACAAGTCATGAAATATATTAAATATAATACCTTAAGAAGTATATTAAGAAAGCTTTTTTTTCCATTTTATAAAGGCAAAAACAATTAATCTTATGTCGCTAGTTATTTTACTCCCCAAAAATAATTGTTGGCAGTCCGTTGAGGGGAATTTATATAAATTATTTCGTGATATAAAATATGTCACGAAACATATGTAATACAATCAACAACAAAATTCCGTAATCGACATCAATATCATAAGCGCTCACCTTTTTTTATTTAGAGAGTGAGATAAAAAAAAGTTAGCGGAAAATTTATTTTTTTAGTTCATTTAAATATAAGCGTGGTTCTTCTAAAAAAAAATTGTGTTAAAAAGGAGCCATTTATTTTATATTATCGTATCACAAAATTAGTTATGTTAATATTAGGTTTAAGTGTACCTAATTATTAATGAGGTAAGTATACCAGCTGTAACCCATCAAAAATGACGAAACCATATTTCGTGTCATAGCTAAGCCCCAGTATATATTTATAGCATATTTTTGGCGATCAACGGAGAGGCGGCCGTAGCCACACGCGTTAATCGACCGGTTCGGGTTTGGTGGCCCGCGGCTGAAACCCCAACTCCGGCCGTTTTTTAGCCGTAAATTCGAATGAAATTACGGACGTTACACGAAGTTACGACGACAGGCAGACGAATGGACGGACAGAACGAAATTATTATGTTTGATGATGATATCCCAATTATAATAATTTTGTTCTCCGTCCGACCGCGTAACTTCGTGTAACGTCCGTAACTTTTTTATAGTAATTTTTATCAAAAATTTTTTTCTTTTCAAAAAAAAAATCCAAATTACTCGAAAAAATTTTTGAATTTTTTTAAAATTAAATTTATTTTTTTAAATAAAATAAATAAATATCTATTTCTTAGGAGCCGACGTGTAATGTAAAAGTACCGTCATTTTTTACGGGTTACAGCTAGTAATTAAAAATAATGTAAAATAATTTTACCTACTTGAAAAGGTTGTTTTGCAGTCATTACTTAACCTTAGATTACGAGTGGTCAGCCGATATGTATTTTCCATATTACTGTATAAGTTATTAGAAATACTTTATTGTCACCTGCATTTGCACAAATACCCAACTGCCGAAAACAGGTCATAATTAATTAATTGCTCATTAAACTGTGTTTTTTTTTCAATATTTAATATACGCTAACACACATATAATTATTAATTGTAATTAGAGAAATTTGTATTAACCATTTAACTAGTAACTCAATGTCTACCGGTTTCGGTACCACCGTATCTTCATTCGGACGGACGCAAACTGCGTCCGAGTTTGAGTCTGTCTTGATGAAGATACGGTGGTATCGAAACCGGTAGACGTAGAGTTACTAATTAAGTGGTTAATACAAAGTTCTTTAATTAAAAATAATAATTATATCCAACCACAAAGTTAACGCTATAAACATTGAAAATAAATATAATTTTATACATACATTATTTTTAATTTTGCTTTGGTATTAAATAATATCTACATATTGTTATTATCCACACATATTATTCTTTACATACATTCTTTTTACTTTCACTATCGCTTCTGTATTCAATAATATCTACTGTTTTTATTATTCATGTTTCATTTTTATATCCTCAATTAATTTATTTTATTAGTTGCTTTTTATTTTACATTCATATTATTTTGTTCTCACTAAATTGTAAGCAACTCTTCACGGCACAGAATCTTCTCGGTGAAATGAGTAGCTCCTTTTCCTATGTATCAAGATCGAGATTAATAAATAAATAAAATAAAAATTCATTCACATAAAACAAAGTGATGATAGCGAATGCCCGTAGAACGGACAAAGTACAGTAAGAAGACGTAAAAGCTAGACTGTAATATCATTTTTAAGTAAATAAGAAAATAAACGACCATCGATGAATAACACTTAGACCCTAACACTTCTTTAGGGGTGTGTAAGTCAACATTTAGATAAGAATATCAATGAGTGCTTTAAGAATATACCACGCTCTATATTTATATAATATAATAATACAACGCGCAGTAGTGTGAAATTCGTTTGGCATTAATACTAGTTTCTTACGACCTTTCGGCATTTGATTTAATCAACTCTAAGCGCCTGCTTTGAATGATTATATAATATTTCTAATTTCATTACTGTATTTGCTGGCAAATGAATCATAATTACATACCACCCTAAGTACATTTCATCCTACCACGGCAAATCCCGCTCTAGTAACAGTAAACACAACGAACATTTGTTTGGAATACAAAGGATGTTTTTTTAGAGATAGATATAGATCATTAAAATGAAATAAAATATAAAATAATCCTCGTAATGACCATGGTATCGGCTTTATTGGAAATATAATTTTATGCCATTAGTATTTAAATATAGAGTGTTTTTGCAGGTCTGCTTTTAAAATTGGCAACACACCATCAGTAACGCCGACGCGGAAGAATCCTTCTGGCCGGGTGAGAATTGTTCTCTCCGCTCAACCAATCCGCCCGCCCACCCTCGGGGATAAGTCACCTCGCCGAGACGTGCTGGAGGTCGCTGTTGAATGATGAGTACCCGCATAGGGCGGGGGGGGCAGCTAATTACCTTCCACACGTGGCACGGAGTAGGCCGACTGCCAGGCCAGAACGAATAACTTCTTCTGGCCTAGCAAGTCGGCTTGTTATTCGATCGATCTGTCACACTTTAGATATTTTCAAATACCATCCTATTAAGATTAGGTAAACCGGTAAATTTATCTTATAACAGAAATTTTATTTATCAAATATTTATTTAATTTTTTTTTTAATTTATCTCATTTTTTTTATCTAATTTATAAATCTATCTAATTTTTTTATTTAGATATTATTTAGATAAATAAAGTAGATATTTATCTAATCTCAGAATCCGAAAATTCAAATTTTTATCAAAATGTCATATTTATACTAGCACAGGTGAGCACGTTAGTGAATATAATTAATGTATGATATATCTATTTTAAATAGGTAGATTTCATGTTTTTTTTTAATAATATTCTCTGGAAAACGAATGAAAAAGATTAACTATGAATAAAACACAACGTTGTTTACTTCACACAAAAATTAAAACAATTTAGATGGTTATTTCATTATCTTCAGTAATATACATTATCATTATCATTATCATTATCGATATAGTAAGCATCGAACATGAAGATGATGCAGTAACCATCGAAAACGTTTTAATCAATATACGAGTATATATATAAAAAGAAACCCGTGTTTCCCTATCCGCCAAGTTTTCTACACAACCAGACACTACCACCCCCTGGTGGGTATGGTGGTAGATAGCCCTTGGTGTCACATCAAAAATGTGCCAGTTTGGTGGGGGTGGCTAAGCGTGGGTGGGAGTGGGTGATGAGAATGTGCTTTCTAGCACATTGTTTTGTTATGGGAAGGCCGCAAATGCTTCAGATTGTTTCAAAATAGGCACGCTGACTGTGTCAGTGTGTCTATAAGGTTCCAGAAAAACCTGCTCTAGAAAGTTCTGGAAGGAGAAGGTTCTAGAAAATTCCCGAATGTTCTATAAGGTTCTAAACTGAGTGGCGAAATGTGTCGGTGTGTCTAGACGGTTCCTGTACATTCGAATTTCTTGAAGTTCTGGAAGGAGAATGTTCTAGAAGGTTCGCGAAATATCTATGACGATCCAAACAGTGTTCTAAAAATCTACGCGTGCGAAGCCGCGGGGGCACAGCTAGTTTTTAATTAAAAGTTTTATTGCGTGAAGTAAACAACGTTGTTTTATTCATAGTTAACCACAAAGATAATCGCGAGAATTTTGAAATATTATTAATGGAAAAGATTTTCTTTGTCGTATCGTACATCGTTTTAATTATATTCATATAATGTTACTTTAAAAATCATTATCATTTCACACATCAAAATATATTCATATCACGTTTGTTTTGACACCTTTGAAAAACATATTTTTTATAATAATTTTATAAAAAAAAATGTTTTTGTTTTTTTAGATTTTCTTGCCAATAACTCAAAATAATTCTCTATAAATTAATATAAATTACCACCTAGAATGAGAAAAAATTCCTAAATAACGTAATAATCTGACACACTTTTATAATAACAGTTAGCACTCCATATGGGTGTATCTAGATGGTTCTATCATTGCCGGAATGGTACATTCAAATTATTTACTTTTTTTTAACTAAACTTGTTTTTATGTTTTTGATGTGTAACCTTTTCCTCTCGCTTTCCTGCAATCTGTGGCAGTGATTTCGGAAAAAGGGTGGAAATGCGTAACAGGAATTAAAACGCGCGCAATTTCATTTAACCAATGGGCGGGCGCCGAGCACGCGCGTTGGAAAAAAAATCATCGTTTATAAACAAATCCATGTCCAGCAAGTGCATTCACAGCGAAGACGCACACTACCAGCCAATGCTTCTGATTTTGTACATATGTTGCGCGTCTGGTGTGTGGATGTTATAACTTTGATATATTTTGGCTTATATCTTCGAAACTGTTCAATAAAAACTTAATTTTTTTAGATTAATGTGAACAATAAGTACCCTTAATGATTTACATTCTCAAATTTTATGTAATTTATGTGATTATTTTTAAATATTTATTCAAAGTTTTCATACAATATGGCAGCACACTACCGCCAATGTCTATCTATGAAAATAAATAAAAACATATATATAATATAGATCAAACACATTTATACACAAAATAAATAAAAACATGTATATATATAATAGATCAAACACATTTCTAAATAAAAATTCGTTCGTAGATATACGGTACCTACCTAATGCGGCAAAATTCAATAATATATAAATGCACATACATTTTCTATACTTGTATTTACTAATTAATAAATATATATGTATTAGCTTTTTTAAATATTGATGTTAATTTCTGTTGGTGCTCAATTGATATTTTTAATACTTCTGTAAGGCTCGCTCGTTTTTTTCTGTTTCTTTTATATACTTTACAATTTACATTTTACTATTTTTTACTTTTTTTTCTTTACTTCATTTTTTAATTTATTTTACATTTGAATTAGTTGTTAAAAGTCATGTCTCTACTCTTCGCAATCCACGAGTCGTCGACATTCACAGAGGAGAAACAAATATATATTTTAATAATTGATGTGTTAATTTACTAAGTAATTGAAAAAGTTTAAAATTATATTATTATAAATAAAAATAAAATCTTGAAAAATAGGATAGTAAATGTATTAACTGAAGGGATTTTATTTGCGGTAACAAAAATTCGAAATATCAAGTGACAAAAATATTATTTGATATCACTCCTCTCGGGTGACATAATATTTGAAAATTCGCAATTTCCCTAACACAAGCGAAATACCTCCCGAGTGAAGAGATCGCTCAGGCGAAAGTTTACACAGAAAATACGGCTAGAATTCAAGGCCGGCTCTTAAATTCTCCGACCTCCGGGCTTCAAATGTCAGACACTTTCGCGTATTTGACGTCCAAACACGAGAAGCAATTCCACTAAAACCTTTTTCTTCGAGTGACCCAAATGACACGAGCCTCATACACTATACGCTATACACTATACGCTATGCCCTGTACACTATGGGCACACGTGCTGTGCCGACCGATGACCCCGCACCCTCCCGACATCGCACCCCAAGCATCCCTTCTGGGTAACATCATAAAGCATATAAAGAAATGAAAAACATCGGGATTTTTTCGGGGCAGACAGGATTAAAATCAGGCTCGGTATTGGATGACCGGTGGATGTTATTTGAAACAAATGTATTTAATAACATAGTATGTGTATTTGGGAAAAGCTAGTGTTTATTAAGAGTGTAATATGTATAACCCGTCAAAAATGACTTACTTTTATTATATATTTCGGCTGTCAGTTAAGGCTGTGAGAATATCACTATGTAGAGTAGCGTAGTACCATAATATTAGTAATGGTCGTTATTAAAAAGAGAATTATGGTTTTTTCGAAGGCGTCCCTATAAAAAGAGTCTATATGCAAAAACAAAATTTTACAGGAGAGAGGAAAAACACTTTGTGAAATAAAAAACCATTTCTAAAAGTCACTTGCCTTTCATTTATGTTTTCTTTATTTTTATGTTATTAAGCAATCCCAGTGACATCTTGGAACTGTCGTATTTCGTATAAATCGTCATATTTGGTACTACCAGATGAGTACAGAGGACTAGAGACTCTTTTTC
>JADDOH010012400.1:0-14874 GCA_016648135.1 Agrypnia vestita | reverse complement strand
AAATTTAATTCTTCAAATTTCCCATAAAAATAAACATGACATGTGAATTCTGTTATGAAAAATGACTTGCGGAAAAATGTTTGTTCTTTATATCTTTGTAGTAAAATTCTTTACCACCTGTTAGACGTCACATAATGAAATACATATAAAACAAAAAGTATAACAAATATATTCATTTATTTAATTTCTTATACGGTACAAAATACCACTAGCTAAAATAATGCACATAAAGAAAGAAGAGATAGCTACAAGTGATAGCATAAAAGAAAATAATATAAATTAAATCGAAAACTTGGTAATTAAAAGAGAAGATAAGTGTAATGATATTAATTACAATAATCAAAAAGTAAAAATAGAAAATTAAAAGAACAAATGTAAGATACAGGATGGAATAAATTAGAAGCAGGGCAAATTTTAAAGTATCAAATTAACAAAAATTAAAAGCATACTCAAGCAATAAAGAGTAGTGTTCACATGAAATAAATTATTACAATACGGGAACATATGAACAGTAACAATATACTTGTTTACAATGCTCATATTGCATTATAATGAAGTAAAGGTTCAGTACAGGGTAGTCTCGAGAGCAACATGCAGATATACTTGCCGAACAAGCGAGTTTGTTGTGAAACAAAACAACTTGTGATGGTCGACATAGAGATAGATTTAATAAATTTAGAAAATCTTAAAATAATAATATTCAAAAAGGTCAAGTATGGACATCAAAAATATATTTCTTCTGTTTGGAATCGTTTAAAAGTAAAAGCCTGATATATTTCTTCTTAAGATTCTATGTATTACAAGAGGCTAACAAAATATTGAATATTCAGCTATACAAGTAATATTTCTTAGATCTTTATTATACCATAGATATAATTCTGTGTTAAATTAATATCGTTTGCCAATCCTAATAGACTCGACCTTGTGAGTAGGTGCGAACGAGCCTTTATTATTTATGAATCAGAACAGTAAGTCTCGCGTGTAGCGGGTGCTTAACTATTATTTTAACGAAACGGACCAATCACAGGCGCGCTTTGCCTTCGACGGGTTGAGCCGGAGGCGACCGTCCTGTTGACTGAATCCGGCCAATGGCGAGCGCCGGCGGTGAGGTCATCGCTCATAGGATGAGTCACTGCACTAGCGTGGATTTCGAAGATATGGTGCAATCGAGAGTATAAAAGGAGCGAACTCGATATACTCAGCCCCTTCAGTTCGAGACCAGACTTGCGAGCGGGAGCGCTGCCCAACAGACTACCGACGGAGCCCTGAGTTCCAGAACAGCATTTGCGGACGGAGTTGCTGCCCGGACTTATGGAGGAATCTACCATTCATCAGTAGCAGAGAGGATCATACCGCCACTGTGTAACAGCTAAGGAACACATTTATATTATCTATCGATTAATTATTTTCACTATTGAAATGTATTTATTTTGGGAAGATTTAAAATCGGAGCAATAATGTATAATTAATATCACGATTTCTTGTGTGATCTTGGCTCAATTCGTACGGGAATATCTCCCAAACGAATATATTTTGATGCATGGGGATTTTCATACCATTTGTATTAACAATTGATTTTACGGAGCTCTATAAGCAGTGCTTAATAGATTCATAATATTGTCGACGCGTTATGTATTGCATAACCAGATATCAATCCAAATCGTACGAGAAATTCTTCCGAACGAATATATTTTAAAGTATGGGGATTTTCAAACTATTTTTACTAATAATTGAATACACGTAATTCTATAAGAAATGCTTAGTAGCCTTATAATAATTGTGTTGCATAAGTATTGCGCAATCCGGTCTTCAGCCAAGTCTTTATGATTTGAGTACCTCGGTACATCTAGCTTAACAAGTAGCTTCAGAATGACGAGTAAAGGACAGAATGGGGAGATCTAACTAAAGATTGGGGATATCTGGTTTGTGTTAGCCTAGCTGGCTGAGGGGTGGATGATTGCCGGCACTTGGGCGTGGAACCCGCACAAGCCCCTGCAGGGCCCCTTAAAGGCGGGGTCCTCCTTGTTGCTCGGGGTCGTCAATAAACCGACCACCTAACCTCATCTGGCGCAAACTACTTAAACCAACAAAAAGGTTCCCTATGTCTTTGGAAGGATTTCCATGCTTGAATGCTGTAAAACCTTGATAGAAAACGTTAACTTCTATTTCGTCCTCTGTAAGAAAGACAGGGCCAGAATAAATATAAAAATCATTCACTCATATGGAATAGCTGGGATATTATAAATATGTTACTAACACTCTAACATTTGTCCAAAGTAAATGTTGCAAGATGCAGAATCGTGGGACGCCGCTCTGAAAAGGCATAATGAGATTGCACAATAATTTGTAACATCGCTGACTATGCCCGCAAAGGAGGCTAATGTCGTCATCAATTCGTACCAAAAGAGTACATGATTCTTCAAACACCGGCCTAAAAGAAAGGCGCCTCAAGACAACACACATCATCAGAAACTCGTACCAAAAGAGTACGGCCTTCTCAATTATAAGCCTAAAAGAGAGGCGTCACAGGATCACATCTCGTAAAGAAGAGATAGAGTCTCGGGATGCAGTAAGTTCCGGAGGAACAAGGGGGGCCGTTTAGTCACTTAGGAAGTCGGCCACCGGGTTTAGGCGGGCGCGGGGCCTCTACCCCTCTCAGCAGAGATGCTGAGGGTTTAAAAAAACCAAAATTTAGCATTCAAAGAAACTATTATTTCATATAAACTCACGGGCTGTTGTAGAATCCTTTCGAACAAACCATCCCCGAGACCTTATCTACTTATTTATAAAGAAGTTTCACTTCAAAAATGTGGTATTTCGTAGATAGCAAATATATGTATTATTTTCCCACGGAATTAATATGAACAGGTTCATGCACGTCTAAGACGGAACCATTCAAGGTAAGAATATGCTAATACAAAGTGTTTATAATTATTAATTTCAGTGTTATTTAATATGTGTGAATTTTTCCCTTTGCGCCGTTCGAACGATTTTACTGGTTTGTCTCAAATCGAAAATGTTTTATTTTCTAATACACGAATTCTTCTGGTGAACGTATTTTATTGTAACATAAATGTATAGATTATTAGGTTCGTTAGATGTTTTTATTACGTAATATTATGCAATTGTTTCCACACTGCTCCTATAAAAGAATTTGAAGTTATTACGATACACAACGGGGTCCTTCATCCATTAGACGATTCATGTGCCAATTCAACGACGTATTACGAATAGTATATATTGTATTTATCGAGATTTAGTCGCATTTATTATTTCTAGTGAGGTTTTTAGTATTGGTTCCAGGCGCCATTATGAGGCGGAAATAGTTCATATTCATAGCCCGACTGCAATAGGTATTTTTGTCGCGTAAGAGGTAGCACTTTTAGGAATATAACTGTGTTTTATGTTTCGTCCCTGACGGACAGGATGGTATAGCTGTGGCTATTTAGGTAATATACTTAGTAAATGCAAAGGGCATTAGGTATTATCGATTTCGTCTGCGAACCCAAGATGTTAGAAATATTTTAGTTCCTATAATTTCATTGAATATTTGCTGCAGAATAATATTTGATGAGAGAAGTAGTTAATATTCCATTCAAAGCAAAAGTTTTAGTCAATATCTTTATAGGTAATATTCAACAGCAAGTTAGAAATATTTTAGTTAATATTTTTAGTTAATATTGCATTCAAAAGCGCAATTTTCACAGAATATTTATTTTCAGTTAATAATTATTTTCAGTAAATGTATAGTTAGCACTGGCAGAGCATTAATATTGTATAGAATACATTATTTATAATATTTCAAGAAGGTATAATATTTTATTCCGCGATCCTTTTATAGTTACAGCGTATCTGTCGACCTCGGCCGTTGCCACCCGCGCCATACAACTATTTTCGCTAACATCATACGGCAAATGACTTTATTCATTGCAATGAAATTTATATTATTTAATATTATTTTCCATGACGTATTTTTGACGGGTCACCCCATAGGATTCATCACATTGTTAGCCGCGGCCAGGAGTTGGCAGATTAATTGAATGTAATAGCTAAAATTTAAAATTCAACTCGCGTCAACTATTTTACGACTGTATAATATTTTTCATATAACAGAAAACATCTCTAGAAAATACCGTCATTTGACGAGGACCCACTATCTACCTGGACCATTACAAACTTATTTCTCATTTCCTCTGAGTTTTGATAAAAAAAATAAGCAGCATTTGCTGAAAGTCGAAGAATAGAATGCGAAGCGCATGTCCGCTTCCACAGGACGAACTACATAGGTGGATGCTCTTTAAAACTGTATACGATGCGGAGAAATTTATATAGTTTTTTTTAGATAGTTCATTCAAATTAACACAGTTATCAAGTAGGCACAGAGTTGTTCTACAATATACCAGTTAATTTAAATGTTGTAACTTTTTGAATGTGACCATGGTACCTGGAAAATTAGGTGTAAGCTTTTAGCAGATGTCTACGTGTACCGCGAAAAGGTATGCTTTGGTAGAATTAGGAGCGAGAATGAATCGAAAAGTGCGTGTTGGTGGAATGATCATTTCCAGCTATACGGACATCCAAGCTACCGGATAATATAAAAAATGTAACGGGAAAAAATATATAAAAAAGACATTAAAGAAATACTACAGTGAATTGTGAAGTGGATAGGAAAAGCAAAAATTAGCTTAGCTTATTATATAATATGTCATAAATTAAGTACAATTAAGTAAAGAAATGTACATACCCTTATTATAATTAAATCCTTGCGTTTAAACTGAAATAATAGTTTTGCAAGAAGTAATTTTAAAAAAAAATTTACAAAAGCTGCTGAAACATAAATCTAGATAGCAAATGTGGCGCTGAACGCATGTATATGAACCAATGGCGGTGTGAATGTATATGGCAAGCTAAGGCGGAAGGAGATACAGGATGGACGAGAAGTTACTGCCAGTTTATTGGAGAATAAGTTTACAATAATGCAGGACGAGTAAAGTGAGTGCGCGGCGTACTGTACGAATCGCATCAGGCTTCTGATTGGTGATTCGCCTCAAGCATGACTGGTCTATCGGCACGCTCGAGGGACCAGCTTCCGGTCAGGCCTAGATCCTGCACAAGATGTACCAACTCTGTGATGATACAGATGTGATAAGCTACATCAAAATCTCGAGGCTGGGGTACTTACATACTTAGAACTAATGGAAGCACTCTCAGCGCCTATAGGAGTGTCGTACCACCAACAGAGGGGAGACGAAGGAGAGGAAGACCCAAGTTGAGTTGGATGGACTATGCCAAAAGGAACCTCAGCATGCTAGGTACAGTCAATTGGAGGAACTAACAGGGTGGAATGGTGCTATGGGTTTTTGTATAAGATGTATCCTGATGAAGGGCTATTGGCCCCGAAACATTTTGATTATTCTATTAATAGCGTTTTATTTTTAATGAAACAATAAGTGTTTTTTTTTTAATTTAGATGTTTTAATTTAAGAATATGATTGAGGTAGGTATAATATTGTGTGTGTGTGTGTGTGTGTGTGTGTGCGTGTGTGTGTGTGTGTATGTGTGTACGAACTAGATTTAGCTCGTGGACGCGGACCATGAGAGATTTTCGACTCAAGCATTCTTGTGCATCACGCATCATCATTTTGATGTATTTAATTGATATTCCTTCCGACAGTTGAGAAAATTTGAGTATTCCCTGAGATAGCTATAGTAAATAAAAGTGTGTTAGTTAAATGCGTAAAATAAATTGCGATATTGTCCTATTTTCATAATGAATAGCCGTTAATTCATTTTTCTAGACATTTGTTTCATTTTTGGCCTCAATTTATTATTTTTTCTGATATCTAGATCAAAATCTGTGAGTTAATATCAAGATAATATACATACATAATATATAGATAAATCTCAATAGGATGCTTGATACTTATTTTAACTAAATTTCTGAATATTTATCTCATTATTCTTCTATCATAGACATGGTCCTTAAAATTCGTTTCAACAACTCAAATCTAATAATGGAGTTAAACATGAGATGGAATACATATGTTTTTTTTTTTAATGAATAATAAAAAATCAAGTTTAGAAACGAAATAATTTTTATTGTCATCACCAGCATATATATCCGTGAATTTCAAGAGATTAAACCATATCATGTGCAATCTCATTTTAAATTATCTAAATATGCGTACAAATCCCTATTCAAAGTAATATTTATTTCTGCCCTTGGGGTTTTAAGTACTAGTTTACTGTTAATCATTTGAATGATTATTTTATTACCCTCACTAAATAATTATTAAACTCTTGATTTAGTTAGTCGAGAGGGTTGAAATTAACCCTTATGCCTAACACGGATTTTGTTTTAAGAAAGAAAATTTTTAAAATCCTTTCAGAACAAAAATTTCACCAAAATATCTTAACAAGAGAATTCCATAATCATAAAATTCCTGTTGTAATAAAAGTCGATGTTATCAAGATGTTATCTTTTCATTCTTAAGAGACATAATCCAAATCGAAATGTCTATTTATTTATTAAATATATTGTAAACATTTTAAAATTATTGTTTAAAAATAATAAAAAACTATTTCCCTTCTTTTAGTTAGTTCAGTTGATCGACAAACGTATGGTTTGTCAAAATAAATTTAAGTTATTATAGTTTTTAAAGGCTTCGTAGTTGTATATTTATAATTAATTATATAAAGTTTTCTAGATCTTTATAAAAATAAATAGATACCAAGTGTCATTATATTTTGTACATCAATTTATATAATGGAAATACAATAATTTATAATATCATTGTTGAAATATCACATAATAAAAAAAACAATCATCCAGAAAAAAATAAGATTTTATGAATTAGAAATATTTTTGTTAGTTTAAGTAATTTTTGTCAGTAGAACTCTTAATTAAAAAACAGTGGTATTAAACAAATAACTATCAAACATAATAATTTCGTTATCTATCCATCAATCCGTCCGTCCGTCTGTCTGTCTGACTGTTCCCGTAACTTCGTGTAACGTCCGTAATTTCGTTCGAATTCACGGCTAAAAAACGAAATTAAACTGCCTGAGATGCGGCTTGAACCCCGGGCCAGCAATCGCGAAGGCGGCCATGAATGCGATATTGCCACCGCCGAGCCTGTGTTACACGTCAAATATACACTACGTATAGGACTTAGCAAAGACGTTAACTATTTCATGTTCCACCCAGGACAATAGCCAGGGTTTGAAATAGTACCTTCAACTGCCTGCAGAGGAAATATAAAAAAAATTCAAATATTTTGATAAAAGTCGTAATTACTATTTAATAGGTGTTGGCTATATTCTTTGGGAACCGACATACAAAAGTATCATCAACTTTCACGGGAAACACCTAGTATTCAACTAAAAACGACCGCTACGTTATATTTAAAATAATTCAGTAAAAATATTTTTTTTCTTTTACATTAAAAAAAAATATATGTATAAAAAGCATTCACTAAATTTTATCATGTAAACTTTCGCAATAAATACGAAACTGAATTTTGATCCAATTAATATAAATTTTCTGAAAAATTCGTTGAAGAAGAATTTCAGGTATTCGATATTATTTTTTAGAAAATTTTACATCGTTCTACTTTTTTGTGTTTTCGATTGATTAAATAATTTTTGCATTATTTTTATTTAATAAAATAATAAAATTCTGTTGTAATAAAGTATCTAGAAATTGGGAAAAAAATTGCACGGTGATAAAATTCGTCAATTTCATGTGATCGAATAATCACCGATGTATAAACAGATACCGCGATACCTATAAAAGGTGTGAAATGTGAGAATCTTTTATCATCTTTTTATTTTCTTTTTTGAATTCTACATGAACTTCAACATCTGTTTAGGTGTTCAGTTTATAAAGCTTTTTTTTTTCCATAAAATAAATGTTATTGCCCAATAATATTGAAGGCATTTTATTGATCAATAATACATATAGTATGCGAGGGCCTTTAGACATACAAATTCGTAGCTCTACTGAGTAATCCTTGGGTATGGGAGAGCCAAGATCAATTTCCATGTATTTTTCGCTGTACTGCTCCAAAGCGGGGCGGGGGTCTGGTTTCCGAGTCCCGTCACGAACAATGCAGCCAGCGCATGACCTTAGCTTTGTTGCGTGGTTTTCTGTGTGTAGCTGCTTCCATTTGGCATCCATTTCATGGCACCTGAATGAACACAATCGCCGCGGGCCAAGCAATATACAAAACTGTACACACAAAATACAAAAATCGTTAAATTTACGAGTGGTGAAAGTTAGGTGAAAATTAATGTGTAAAATAGCTTAACAATAATTCTAATAAAATAAATGCTTAAATTGCCATTGCGTCTATAATTTTTTTTTATACATTTTCCTAGATTTTTTTTTATTAAATTTATTTGGTAAATGTACAAACTTAAGAGTGTATTCAATATAATATAATTAATATACATTTATATTACACGCTTACCCACTTTTAAATGAGAATTTATTCTCGTGTTTAAAAGTGGGGGCATTGTCATATATGTATATATCTATCTATTATTAATGAAATCGTTAGTGTAAGACAGTAGATTAAATAAGTAAGATATAGACAAAGAAACATTAAAGTTATAAAAATTAAGACATTAAATTAAGTAAGTAAGATATAAACAATACAAGAATACAAAAATGTAAGACATTAGATTAAGTAAATAAGATATACACAATACAAGAATACAAAAATGTAAGACATTAGATTAAGTAAATAAGATATACACAAGGAAACATTAAATTAAGTTATAAAAATTAATAATTAAGAAGGTTTTGTAATAACATTTAAAAGTATGTATAGATTGTTTTTTGTAAGATTTTTTCATTGCATTATTATGATGTTTTTTTGTTATGTGATTGTTTTATGTTATATTGTTATATGATATATATTAATTATAAAGTAAATACCTGAAATATTTGGTTTACAGTATTTAGAAACTAACACTATTTATGATGAATTTAAATTATATGAACATTAACATACTGCATACTGTATACACATGTTTAAAACATGCCTCGGAAACATTTCTGCAATATTTATAATTAAAATATCAGAATTATCTAGGCCTGGTTTTATTTATTTATTTATTTATTTTACGAAAAGTCCACAGAAAATTTTAAATTAACATACAAGAGATACAAAATAGTAAATTACGCCAACTATAAACATTTCACTTAAATTTAATTAGCAAAGTGTGATATTATGACAATTTATAATTTCCACTCCGCCCTTTCCCCCCTTATCAAAATACAATGATAAGGGGGGGAAGGGCGGAGTGGGATATAGGATTAGGATATAGGAAAGAAGAATGGGAGTATATGGGAATATAAATCATCAATAAGGTCAACTGTAAGAGTGCGGTTGTGAAATTAATTTTCGTTTAATGTCCTAAATAGTCCAATATAAAATGTCTATGTGGTTGTAATATACGTTAAATAAATTTGTGAATCTATAATTGAATGAGTTGTTAAACTTTTTTTTAATTTCACTGTCTTCTGTCAGACATCGTATAGTACGTATAAGAAATCAAGCAAATTCACAAAATTGAATTTTCATCTTTGGTGAATGATGCCAATAATTTATCTACGGTCTTTTCATTGCAAGAACTTTTAATTTAATCTCTCAGTAAAATTATTTAATTCAACAATACCTGAAAATTGGCACCTCCAATTTTGATGATAGAATAAAAAAAATCTTGTTACATTTAGAGGGAAAGAGACAAAGCTTTTGATGTAGTCAAAACCAAACTATGAAAAATCTTGTAGAAAACTTTCAAATATTTTTCTAAACGATTTCCACAAGGATTAAATTATCAGTATTGAGGTATTGAAATAACAAATATCTTATACGATTCCCACGGATGTGTTCGGAGAGATACGATTCCCACCGGAGTTTGGAGTCGTAAGGTTTTCCCTGGAGTCGTATCACAGCATCTTCAGGATTGTGTTTTCTCGCCACAGGGGTCAAGGACGTTAGATTGTATGCACCGAGTATGTTACTTCTTTCTACGCTTAAGGTGTTGTTAGAGTGCTATTTATTTAACCCTAACTGATGATATTTTTTATCTTTTCTGCATCGCATTTAAAATTTCGGAATCACATTATTCATGAGAACAGGTTGCAATTTGTAACTACCGTCTCTATTGTAATTGGAAAGTTTGTATGTTTGAATAGACTCTTACCAATCTAAGTAGGTATAAAGTATGGTTCTGTCGACAGGACTTTTGTTTTGTGAAATCTGAGCCAGTGACTATGATTTTCTCTTTCGTATCTCTCGATTACATTTCTACATACCCATACAAATCTATAAAATATGTATTATCTCAATACCAAAATATGTTGTAGGTAATATAAACCTTAACCTGTGCGGATTGATGCAAAAATTAAAAATAAATAATGGAAGTTTTTATTTTTTTACTATTATTATTACAAGCATCTTGCAAAAATGTATTAACACATTATGCGCAAGGATGAATCAGTCATCCATCGTTATTTTTGCCCTTAACTCCATTGTAAGTTTAAAACAGCTTATATCTCAGTTAAAGCTTCACATTCGTAATTTTTACGAAGTACTCGAAATGAGAAAGTTTTGGAGCCGATTCAATATACAAACGGTTTCTGAAGGTATTGAAAACAACGGGAGAGGTTGAAAAATACACAAGTGCTGTTCGTTAATTTTAACTATTAAATTGTTTACATGTTTACCTACCCATTCTAGGGTTAATATTGTGTTTTTTTTCGTACTATTTATGGCACTGCAGGCGTTCTAAATACTCCGTAAGCTGAAAAATACCCTGTTATTATTATCTTCAACATCAATCACTTTAATAGTAGGTTATACAAATATAAGTACAATTATAAGCTGTAATGTAATTTCATAATAGTTAAGACATGTAAATGACGTTCGACACGCGAAAAAATCAAGTCGCACGCAATATGTAAAGGTGTTAGTATTTTTTTACTATGAGGTGCTATAGAAGGTTCTAATAATCTCGATAAACATGTGAAAAATGTTTTCATTATTAATGCAGGAAATTGATTGCAGATATTAAAAAATGAAAAGTTTCATATTAAAAAAACATAACAATATTATGGTTCAGAATTACAAAGTTTATTATACGCCCATTTGTTTTTACAATGTAAGTTTTTAAATTATTTTTAATTTACTTATCTCGGCTCATGCAAGTATTTTGCACAATTTTATACACTCGAATATGCAGATGAAAACAAAAAGAATAATAAATAGACATACATAAGTGCATATTTAAATAGGTCATGACTCTGACCCTAATAGTGACCATAATAGATGGTCCTAGAGCGACATTAGAGTACAAAGTATAAATATTTTGAATATGTTACACAAGACACTTTTTACGATAAATTAATAATAAATATTGAATAAACATTAAATAATAAATAATAACTTAATGACAAAATAAATTGTAAATAATATTCAGACTAACGCAATTTTCGGAATGAGTTCCAGATTAACACGTTTTTACTTAATACGCGTAATACACTTTTCACGATATTTAACTGTAAATCGATCGTAATCAGTCTGCCTTCTACCTCTGCGGGTAAAGGTCGTCCTCCTGATGACTTTGAATAAGCATTCAACGAAACGTCGACAAACGTTTCTCGGAAAAACATACGGTTCGTATAAAATATCCACAACTATTTACAGTTAAATATATCTAACGACCGTAATAACAACCTTAACTCTTTAATAACTTTTCATGATAAATAAAAAATATATAATGCCTTATATGAATTAAGTTTTATTATATTTTATTAACAAATTTATTTATTTTATATTCACATCATTATAATTAACTTATTTATGAATTAATTAATAAAAGTTGATTGATATTAAAGAAGTCACATAAATACAAAACTATTTATATAATGATAATGTCTGGATATTCTTAGGGTGGCAATTGATGAAACTTTTATTATGTAAAGTGATTACTTAAGACAGCTCACAAAGGTCATAAGTCCTAGGCTACCTTATAAAGACTTCCACATACGTCACACGTGAGATACCTATTTTAATTAGATTTTCAACAAGAAAGAAAGACAACAAGAAAGGTACTACATTAATGTATTAGGAATATGAAATGTAAGACATAAAATAAGATAAAAATATTTGAAATATATTTTTTCACATTATCACCGTCGAATAATTTTAATGTACATTTGGATTAAAGCCTTCTTGGCCAATGGCTTTGCTAGTAAATAATTTTGCCTGTCACCAAGATTTTAGATATTTTCTAAATATTTTTTTCGTAAGATTTTTCGCGATTTACCTACCATTCAAAAATATATTTATATTCTCTCGATTATGTGGATATAAATATGGGTCACCAATTGCCATTTACCATATAAATGTACCTGAGTAGACCAAATCTAATTTCACACCATACACAATTATATTTCCCTAGCGTACAAGGCTTTGTTTACTGGGTTTTGAGGTTTTAAAACTTGGGTTTTCTTTGTATTCATATTAAACTCATCAATTTGCTTTTTTTAAATTTAAAATAAATAAAAAAATAGAAATACGAACACGGCATACGTGTCGCATCAATTTTCTTACTAAGCTTGTGTTATGAAAATCAAATTTCGTCTGAAGAATTTAAACTAAAGAACAATCAAATTCAATTAGTGTTACACATTTGTGAAAATAAACAGGAAACATAAAGAAAAGGATATGTAATTGGCAAATTTCAGCCTACAGCGCTATTTTTTTTTTTTACATACGTTTTCAAACTAAGCTAAACGCTTGTGCTATGAAAAAAGGACTAACTTGCTAGTCTGGACTGAGGTTCGAACCCGCAACCTTTGGATCACGAGGCGAGTGTCCTAACCACAAGTGATATATGAAACTCCGAAATATCCAATTTAAGGTCAAAATTACAGCAGTTCTATATTTTCCAATTGTTAAATAAGATTTGGAAGAAATAATGTTTTTAAAGCATACACGAAGAAAAATCTTTTAAAACGTATTGAAACTCGAGTAGAAATTATTTTTTAATTTATGTTGATATGATTTTTTCTGGGTTTTTCTTTCGTGCAAATACTAATTATATTTTTGCGTTTTTCGGTGAAACATAATAACCTTATATTAAATAATCCAAATCTTTGGTAAAACAGAGTAGTAAATTTATGAGGTTAGTTTTTATTTGAATCTTAAAATGAAATATATATCAATTTTTTTGAATAGTTTATTTGCTTTTTTTCGAAACAGATAGCCCATGGAGAGGCATACAAGTAGCATCGCTACCAGGAGCACATATTCGGAAAGCGATAACATTTCATAAAATCATCTGTATCTATGATGCCGATATTTCACGGAGCAAATGTGTAAAATCAATCAATAGACCCACTTCGCGTGTTAAAGCATTAATTAGCGCCACCCGCGTCACGCTCCCTCCCCCCCCAATCGGCCCATTGTCTAAAAATTCAATAAAGTATGTTTGATAAAGCACTTTGCGCGTTCCGAATTGGTTTTCATAATTAATTTCCATAAAAACAAAACAATACAATGGAAATTTTTATACTGTTCATTTTTATGAACGCACGCTTAATGACCAGAGATAATAATCACTCAAACTTTGGCGTCAGCGCTCTCTTTTAATTGAAAATCAGGCGCCTTTTTATTTCAATATCATGCCCGTGTCTTTTTCTTCTTCGTGCCATTGTCATGCTAGTGCAAAGGCGGCCTTAACTGTGGTTAGTTAGGTTTTTACTAGTTCTAAAATCAGTTCATCTGAAAATTTAATGTACGATATAACTAACAATATATTTAAATAACTAATTAATAAACCATCATGTCGTTTCTCAGAGGGGTAGACAGAGACGATAAAACATCACACACTTTTGCTTCATCCACTTCCAAACATCTTCTCATGCATGCTCTCCGGTTTTTGAAGCTTCTAGCAAAGCCACCCATCAATATTTCATTTATATGGTCATGCCTGGTCCTCCGCGGACCCCCCTCTGTTTATGCTACCTTCAACACTTGACCTCATAAATGTTCTTTATCATCCTTTCCTCACTCATCGATTCCACATGGTCAAACCATCTCAGCGAAACTTTGTTTATTCTATGTATTATGCTACAGCCAGCATTATAGTCACTTCTAATTCGTTCATTCTCTAATCTATAGTACAAAGACTTCCACACATACGACTAAGCGACCGTATTACCACCGCATTCAGTCTGTTTTCGTTTTTCTTTTGCCAATTCCAGCTTCACTTCCATATATCAGAACACCGATATATACCACGAGTCTTGCTTCCGTTGACATATTTTTACTGGCCATAATTACATTTAAAGCACCTTCACTTTTTTCCATAATCTCTTTTCGAAAAATGTCCTTTCGATATTTCCTTACTTGCCTTCTTTATCTTCTTATGATAATTTAATTTTAAGAGATTAAAATACTATATTACTCATTTTTTAACTTGCTAATTTATTTGACTAAACTATTTTAAATAAAGTAATTAGTTTTATAATAAACATTACTTAAGTTTAAGTAATATATATTACTTGTGCATATTATTAAAATTAATATATTCTTATATTCATTATAAATAAATATTCAAATGTGTCATACAGCGTAACATTACAGAAATCGGCTTGTATTATATTCATACCTACTGTACTAACCAAAACATCAATACTTTATTTATTAATCAATTAGTGTATATTATAGATATCTCACAGAGACGAAACTGTATTAAGTATGGGAAAGTAGGTATAGAAGTCATTTGGGTGTACACAGGACTTATGATCTGTCTTTTTATGGTTGGCTTAAGTGATCACTTTACACAATTGTAACA
>JADDOH010012399.1:0-34329 GCA_016648135.1 Agrypnia vestita | reverse complement strand
GCTTTGTAGAACAAAATATAGAAAAAAAAATGCGCTCTTTCGATTCGAATTCTAATAAGGTGACCAAATAACTGATGAATATTCTAAGACATTCTTAATAGGTTTCAATAAAAAATTCTAATTCTTCTCAATATAAAAATACAAATTCACCGCCTGGTAAAAAATCACCTAATTTCTACTTAAAATTGAGGCTCCCGGGGTGATGTTACCCATTATAATCACGGTGTCCACAAAATACATAGTTTTCCAACACCGTGTAGGTATCGTCATGATTTCTTGAAGTACCTATAATATTACATATTTTAGAACGGAGCGCCTAGACCCGATGGGAGATTTTGTGAATATTAGGTATGGTTTCACTTTAGGTGTACAGTGTATAGGTAGGTATCTTGGGGTGGCTAGGAAACGAGGAATTAAGACGACATCAAATCCTGGAGCCTTGAGCTCAGCATCCGGGTGAAGACCGGTGTGCTAGTTTCTATTATTTAAAATACGCGAAGCGTGAAATAACACGTATTAAGTGAGCTATTTTCCTTCTGACTTCTGACACGCATATAATTATTGCTGTTGCGTGCCCGTTGCTTGCAATAATACATACTAGACATTATGCACGTGTTATGACGAGGGATGTTCAAAACATTCCCGGAAAGTGTATTTGTTCTTTGACATTACAGAGCAGCGGTGACAACAGCAGAACTTGGCAGTTCGTTTAACTAACACTTAAGGGAGAATACCTACCTAGACATTTCGATGAAATCGATTTTTAAATTTTTACATTTTCATAAAGCTTCAGGTCTTGAGAATGTCTGGAGAAAATTTCAAGCAAAACTTTAAAAAAATAACAGTGTTTATAGCTGATAATAGTGGCATCTCTTTGTTGATTACGCGCCGCGCTAAACGCAGGTAACTTCCAGTCGGGCTCTTTCATAATAGAAACGTAAAACTTATTTCTATTATGTTTGTGAAGAATGCTGGGTGATATGGTAATTCTAAGCAAGGTGGAGGACTTGTATTATGGACCTGGAATCGATGATTTTATGTAAGTTTAAAGATTTCGCGATTTATTCTTTGCTCAATTTTCAAACCCGTTTTACTCGAAACCGCGTTTTGAAAATCGGTGACCAAATATCTCAGCAACCACTGAACCGATCTACTTGACATTTCTAGTGGTTATTTTATAAATAATTATCTAGTCTTTGCCGTAATTTTTTTAAAGTGACTTAGTTTTTTTTGTCAGCACAATAAAACCGAATTTTTCCCTAAAAAACGCTATTTTAAATTCAAACGCCCGCCATTTTGTCAAAAATCTATATTTTATACTAAAAATCAAAAAAATGCCTGGACACTAAAGCCAATATAATCAATAACCAGATAAATTTTATGAATAGCCTGTTAATTGATATATTCCCCATTTCGGCGTCCCCTTGTCAATTACCCCCACCATAACTGTACCCACGCCCCCGTTCAAACATTGATTTGTTTGCTAGAATAAGTAATGGATAGTTAGTATGCGCCCGTCCTGACGAAGATACAGCGGTATCGAAACTGGTAGACGTAGAGTTAATGTTTTTTAATTAATTAATTACTAAGAGATTTAATTATGTGAGAATAAATATTTTAACTTCAACAATGAACTTATGAACAAATCAGGAAAGAATGTAAACAAGATCTTAGCGTAGTGAATAGAATTAAATAAGGTCGCTCGGGTGATTTGAGCATATTTGAATGAGGAAATATTGGTAAGAAAGACGGTGAAGGTGCCAGAAAGAGAGGGCGACTGCGGACGACATGGCGGCATGACCAGATTAACCAGATACTGGAAGATGGTCCTGTTAGGAGCCTCAACAGTGGTCGAGCTTGCATACGAATATGTATGAATGTAGTTGTGTTGTGAGAGAGATATGGCGAGAGTTGTGTGAGGCAGAAGAATGTGGCGCTCCATCTTGTCTGGGTGATGGTAAGTAAGTTACTGCAGCATTAACATTCTTCCGTTGTGACCCAACCCCCTTTCCTATGGAACAGGTTTGGTTCAACTCTGTAAATTTTTATACTATAGGGGTAGGCATATGTTTTTTAAAGCTGTTTTAAATTTATTTTTCCTCGTGTAAAAATTGAATTTATTTACCTAACAACATTTTAATTTTCTTGCGTCGAAATAATGGTTTTCATTGTGAATTCATTATACGCAAGAAAAAGACTGTATGCAGAATTTTTTATTTGATGTCATTCAAACTTTTTCTCTGTATAGGATGGATGCTTCAAGAAACGACTAATTTTCACCTATACTTCTTTATCATAATGACGTCACCCAAGTTATTCCAGATTTGGTGTAAAATATTTCTGTTGCTTGTAACTTTGCGAAAAAAAATATAGAAAAAAATTAAAAACGCCCAACGATTGAAAAGTAAAAATTCTACAAACAGTGATTTTCAGATAGAGAATAGAACCACTCCTCGCGGAGCAGCGGCTGAAACTGAAAACCGAATGAAAGCGAATTTAATTCTGAAGTGCGTCACTTCTGAACGTTTGTTTTCAGCACACTCGATAGCGGCACTCGCGTTATTTTATAAATTGGCATCACTAGATTTTCCATGTGACTAAATAACTTTATAACGATATCACAACCTGTCACAGGAAATCATAATTTGCCGTGACACTAAATCAAACTCGTGCAATTAACAGCTATGCTCTGTACTGATTAATCTAAGTTTTTACAAATGTCGCGATTAAAGTGTATTCAGCTGACCCGCGTGGCCTATTTTATCATAGTGTTGCCATTCGGCTGTTTATGTAACTCTGCGTGTTGAGGTAGGATCAGTTTAACCGAGATATTTAAAAAAAACATATTAAGAATGATGCAATATAAATGGTTTACACTTTGCTCTTTCTAATATCTCACGCAGTGGATAATAATGATAGACGGGTGGAGTAAAATACGTAAATATCATGAATGCCCTCGAGACGAAAAGGCGTTCAGCCGGAGTTCATTGATCCTCAACGAGAACTGATGATTAGCTGTTAAATTAAGAGGGTATTCTAGTCTACAAATTTAAAAAAAAAAGATTATTTTTATATATTTATAAATTTTAGACATTCAAGAGTATGTCCTCAAAGGGATTTTTCAAAATTCCAATTATTTACCGAGTTACAGCGATATTGGTGACGCGGCAACTAAACTGGTCCGACCGGAACAAATTGAACAATAGACGGTAGACGTTGCCCGACTGGCTACCCTACTAATAAAGGTTTTATGGATTACCACATAAAACCTTTCTTATATTCTATACCTATATAATGTATATTTAACTGAAGGTCATTGTAACGTATTTTGTTGAAATCTTTTCGTTCTAATATTTAGTTCAGGTTAGTTTCGAGTCAATCATTAAACGCGTTTTTCTCTAAAAAATTTTTTTTCGTGACGGTTGGCATGATATCTTAAGTTCTACTGGACAGATTTACTTGAAATTTGGAGTGAATCTTCTCTATACATTACTCTATGGTAGAAAGTAGAATTATGACGTTAAAACTTTAAAATATCACGTATCAGGTAATATAGTTATATAGTGGCCCGAATAAAATATATAAAATTCAGATTTGTTGCTATACCGTAAATGACATGTTTAAAATATTTTGAGTATGTACAAATTTTTCAGGAACACAATACGGGATCTTATCCCCAGAGGGACATCATCAATCATCGTATATTATAGATGTCTCACAGAGGCGAAGCTATTTTTTATACGGGAAAGTAGGCATGGAATATGTTTAACTAGCACACCTTGTTTCGTATGGAGTTGTATTTTTATTACCGCCACCTGCAGGCAATATCCAAAAAGTTTTTCATACCACTTGCAAAAATTTGATAAATGTGGTAGTCTTCATGGGTGAACGTTTCATTGTGTTCACTCGAGCCAGCTGATGAACACCTAAAAAAACTTTCGATACTTTCCCACATAAAAAATAGCTGCGTCCCTGAGACATCTATAAATATACCTTGATAAATGACATGATTATTTATAGAGCTTCAAAGTGGTGCGGCGTATCTCGATAGGTGAATTATTATAGTAGTTAATGGCTTTATAAATAAAGTGGTTCTGCATTTGGGTTGTTTTAAATTTAGGCATTATAAATTTTCTCTTCATTATAAATTTAAACTCGTATGTTTTACTTTTTACTCCCTTTATGTTAACTCGTGGCGTCTGCTTGCTTGCCGGGTGAAAAAACTTTGGATCGATTTTTAACCCTTTTCCCGTGATCCAATCGAGCTGAAACTTGGCAAGTAGACTCGTGGCGACGATCAAGAAGATCTATCAAATTTTCGTTAAAAAAAAATAATTGTAGTATTTATTTTAATTTTATTGGTTTTTTTCAAATTGGAATCATTAGAAAAGGTTGATTACTAGCATAGCGGCCCTTATAACGACGCAGAATATTTTCTAGATTTGAATTACTTTGTCGGTATACTTAATAGGTACTTCACTACGAATGTCGAAAATCTAAATTGACTGACAAATGTTTTTAGAATTTAATCTTCAAAGCACAAAACATCTGACATTTTAGAAATATATTAAATTACTGTATGTTTAGTGTTATGTTATATGTTTTAATTCGTCTTTAATTGTTGTTATATTTTACAAGGAAAGGGAGTATAATAAATACTTGGTTTTTATGGGTTACTTTTTTTTAACTTCCTTTCTTTTAACTCGTGGCGACTGCTTGGTTATTTGATTGACGAAAAAACTTTGGATCGATTTTTAACCCTTTTTCCGTGATCCAATCGAGCTGAAACTTTGCAAGTAGACTCGTAGCGACGATCAAGAAGATCTATCAAATTTTTGTTAAAAAAATAATAATTATAATATAATTTTGGAATTTACGAAATTTTATTGTTTTTTTCAAATTGAAATCATTACAAAAGTTTGATTACTACCAACGGCGGCCTGATAACGTCGCGGAATATTTTCTAAATTTGAATTACTCCGTCGGTATACATAATAGGTACTTCACTACGAATGTCAAAAATCTAAATTGACTGACAAATGTTTTTAGAATTTAATGTTCAAAGCACAAAACATCTGACATTTTAGAAATATATTAAACTACTTTAAGTTTAGTGTTATGTTATATGTTTTAATCCGTCTATAATTGTTGTTATATTTTATAAATAAAGGAAGTATTATAAAAACTTGGTTTTTATGGGTTACTTTTTTTTACTTAGATACTTTTACTTCCTTTCTTTTAACTCGTGGCGTCTGCTTGCTTGACGAAAAAACTTTGGATCGGTTTTTAACCCTTTTCCCGTGATCCAATCGAGCTGAAACTTTGCAAGTACACTCGTGGCGACGATCAAAAAGATCTATCAAATTTTCGTTAAAAAAATTTATTGTAGTATAATTTTAGATTTTTCAAATTTATAATGGTTTTTTCATACAAGTTGTATGGAGATTCCGACGCACATGGTAGACACGAAACCCGAAAATGAGAAAGGGAATATTGCAAAAACTTGGTTTTTACGGGTTACTTTTTTTTACCTGCATGTCCCCCTTAACTCAAATGTCATACATCCAAACCTTGTTACCTACTACAGGGTACGTGTAGAGAAAACACTCGAGGTTCTTTTAAAGCATAGATTTTTACGTTCTCCACCAATCAGACGATCCGTTTTCGTGAAAATCTATGCTTTGATCGACCGCTTACTTTGATCGAACTTGAAACAACCGGGCCTAAGTCTGGCGGTCGCCGGCTCTTGGACCACAACGGGCGGTTTTTTCATCATATTTTTTCCCGCGCGTCGGGAAAACCTTCAGAGCCCACCCGCCGATCCGACAAACATCGGACTCGGACACTCCCATGACCGAATTGCCTTTAGACGTTCACCCCCGTCTCTGCTCCATCATTATCTGCCAGCCGGCGACCTGGTCAGTATTGTGTCGGTGCCTGTCGATCCGTTGACAGCTCTTCGAGCCGACCCGACGCGGCGTGGCGCGGGCGTGCGCGCGCGGCGCTATCTGGGCTAGACGATCGCCGTCTGCCGTCTGGCCGGGTGATGGCGACGATAACCCTGAGCGGTTATCAGTTCCGGATCCTGGACGAGAGGTGCATGCCGGCCGCATGCCCGATACGGCTCGGCGTGACCCCGTGGCCCACTGACGAATTTTCTGTCCAGCGTCTGTATCCGAGAGGCGGCCGCGGCAACGCGGGTTGAACGGCCGCCCGGGATTCGAACCCCGCCTCCGGCCGTTTTTTTAGCCGTGAAGTCGAACGAAATTAGGGACGTTACGCGAAGTTGACGGACGGACGAAATTATTATGTTTGATATTAGGAGTACCCGAAAAACGGGGCGTTTTTCAAAATTGAGTATAAATTTTTAAAAATTAAAAATATTTTAACGAGGCTGTATTAAAATTGATTCTCCGGCGATCGATTTTTATTATTTTTATTTATTATTTAGTTTAGTACAAACACGGGCCTCACGTGCCCGTGAATTTTGCGCCTCGTGTCATCTAAATAACATCGTACTATGCCACATTATTATATTACAAAATGCATAGAAATTTGTTTTATCTGTTGCATCAATGATCATATTGTCAATTGCAATTAAATGTTACTTACTTACTTACTTACTTACTTACCATCACGCCGTTTCCTCGAGGGGGTAGGCAGAGAGGATAGAGCGCCATACTCTTCTGTCCTGACATACAACTTTCGCTTCGTCTACATTCATACATCTTCGCATACAAGCTCGACGGTTGTTCAGACTTCTGACAGGACCATCTTCCAGTATCTGGTTAATCTGGTCATGCCACGTCTTCCGTGGTCGCCCTCTTTTTCTGGCGCCGTCAACACTTGCATCATATATCTTTCTTACCATTCTTTCCTCATTCATTCGCTCAACATGCCCAAACCACCTGAGCGACCCTATTTTTATTCTCTGTATTATGCTACGATCAGCTTTACATTCATTCCTAATATCTTCATTCTTTACTCTATCATACATGGATTTACCACACATACGTCTAAGGGACCTCATCTCCACTGCATTCAATCTACTTTCGTTCCTCTTCTGCCAGCTCCAGGCTTCACTTCCATTCTTTTTGAATTTTGATTTGCAGTCTGAAAATGTGTCAATGTTGCTTTACGAACGAAGAATATTTATTGTACGTTCTAACGAATCGCGGGAATGGATCCGATATTTGCATTTAAAAAAATTAATGAAAGATACTGAGTATCGAAGCGATTCTAATGAAAACTTTTATTTTAATTTCGCAAAGAACATGTTGTAGATCGAGGTGACCGTTTATAGTTTTATATGGTATCGTTAAATGGGCGATTATTCTTCCACTAGATAATGACAGTAGACGAAAGTGAATTAATCGATCTCGGTGTGATTCAAATTGATTGCTGGTGCCTTCTGTATAAACCCATATTCTAATAAAGCTACAGATACACATGCTTATTTAGTAGCAAGTGAGCACGCGCAGTATCGACCTTCTTTAGGCCTTGCTTATTAGTGGCATGTGTGTACGCACATTGCTAGTAATGAGCGTGCCACTGTCATTCACCATAGAGAAGGAGTATCTTTGGATCATGTGTGAACAGGCTTGCTTATTATGAGCATGCTTATGTCCTTCGCGGGCTTCGCGGCTAGTATTATCAATGCGATCTTCTCAGTCCGCGACAGATGAAACAAATATGGCGCTTTGGGGAGATGATAAAACATTACTTTTCGTGACTTATTATAGGAATCACGAATGTCTGTGGAATACTCGGTCACCGTTGTGTAAAAATAATATAGCGAGAAATAATGTTTATGAAACTTTATTAATAGGCATGAATGATTCAAATCTTACAATAAAAATTATAAAAACTAAAATCAAAAATGTGCGGATGGAAACTCGGGAACTTTTTTGATTTATTGGTTCACTTGAATTTTCTATTTCAGTTTGCAAAGTTTCCATTTTGAACAAGAGCGTCTCTATTCTATGACAAGAGCATACCACTAATAAGCATGTGTGTTAGCTATGGGCATGCTTATTTATGAGTATGCCACTAATAAGCATGCCAGTAATGAGCAAGTGTGTACAGCTGTTAGGGCATGCTTATTAGTGGCATGCTCATTAGCATGCCACTAATAAGCATGTGTATCTGTACCTTATATCTTCTTTGGAAGGATTCTATCATTCTTAATCGACCTTCCTCCATCTAACCATTCTAGTATTTTTAGATTCCTCGTTTATGAAAACGTGTAGGCTTTGACGCAAAATACTCGGCAGTTTATTATATGATATTTTATTTATAAAATAAATAAATATTATAAAATGATAATAACCTATTTTTATTTATTGAAGTAAAAAGGTTGTCTACTTGGATGACAACTTTTTTAGGGGTTAAAAATGTACACAAAAGTAATTTATTTTCTATAAACGATGTAAAACATACATTGTAAGAGAAACAATTGGCCGATTTTGCAATGATTTCATTAAATTAAAGATAATCGTTTTTTATATATATTATTTTTAAAAAAGACATCACAAATGCATACAATATAAAGCCCATAAAATGGAGCAATCATCATGGTAATTTATTAATTGATTAAATAATAATAAGTTTGTGTCATTTTAGTAAGATGTTCTTTATTATTTATTTAAAATATATAGAACATCGTGAATAATTTTTAATTTGATATCTCTCTATACAAAATGCAAGAGAATAATAAAAAACTAACCAATAAAAACTCTATATAACATAATTTTATTATACTCCCTTTCTCATTGAATCAGGTTTCGTGCCTACTGCACGTGTCGGGATCATTACCCGTTTGTATTGATTCCAGTTTGAAAATTTCGAAAAATCCAAAATTATACCATGATTATTTTAAAAAATTTAACGAAAATTTGTTAGATCATTTTTATCGTCGCCACGAGTCTGCCTGCAAAGTTTCAGCTCGATTGGATCACGGTAAAAGGGTTAAAAATCGATCCAAAGTTTTTCCGGCAGACAACAAACCGCAGACGCTACGAGTTAAAAGAAAGGGAGCAAAGAGTGGTTAATTTTGCTCAAACTGCCAGACGATGGCCTTAATAAGTAACTTAAATATAACATTTTATCAATCTATTCGGGGAGGGCAGGCAGCCGCGCGGTGGGGAGGATTTTTTTTTGCGGGTGGACCCTGTTTTGAGATTTTCTTGATGACTTATTTTACAACTAAAGTCGACGAAAAATTGGTCGAGCGATGCGTTTTTTACAAACGCTGCCTTGCCGGTAAGAGATGAGATATAAATTATTTCAGTAGAGAAGCAGTAGAACTCAAAAAGTTATATAAAAAACGTCCGCTATGGCTTGTTAAGGTTAAAACACAAATTGATAAAATATGATTAAAAGTTACTTAAAATCTACGCGTGCGAAGCCGCGCGGTTTAGCTACTTTTTAATAAAGCGCATCACAATATTTGAAATAAAAATCATTTGAAATTAATTATTCTCGAGATCTCAAGCAACCTATTCGAATAATTTCTTAAAAATTGTTTTTAAATTTGAATTCATCAGTTTTATGATTTTTAACAGTTCGAGAACTTATGCAAGTTTTCGTAAATGTATGCATATCGTACAATTTTTTTTATCCGGAACTTGGTTTCGGACAATAGGCTGTCGGGCAGTTGGCTGTCGGACAATTGTCCGGTACCTCAATATGTCAATGCAGTAACTTTACACTGTCTTACTGTCCTACAACTCTGTGACAGTGCAATACAACAATGCTTTCAGGATAATGCTCGGTGTACCCTGGCATTGCGGTGCATCTCAAACGTTTGCGCAACACAGGGTCCACGGCTCCCTGTGTCCGCTCCTTTTGGACCCTGTATCCTCCTGTTTTGCTCCCTGCCCTTAGATTGATAAAAAAATATATTTAAGTTAGTTATTTACTGTACCTGGAGATGAGAGGGACTGCTCCCCTTGAAATTATAGTAGTAACAAGTAAATTTTAAAAAATTGAAGACATCCTATAATACGCTTTGCATATTGTAATCGATTTTTTAACATCACCCATGAAGTATCCAAATTTTAAACACGTTGTTTTAAAGTATAAAACAAATTTTCAAACGGCTGTTTCTGCGGCTCTTGCTTTTAATCGAAATAATGTCCAAATCGTGCCGAAAATGATTTAATAAAGTATAGTCATCCACTTTACGTAAATGTTGAAAGTTTCAGGGCTCTGGCTAGTCGAGAAGTTGGTGAAAAATCAATTACAATATTCCGACACGGCAACAAAAAATCAGACAAGGAGAGTTAATTCAATTCAATTCAATTTATTTAATAATATGTACATTACAAACTAAGTGTTCAAGGCATACATATTATGGAAGTATATATCAAAGTAAAAATATTTAATAAATTAAAAATAACATAAAATCCGGTCAAAGGTGTAGGAGAATCCCGCTTCGGAAAACCCCCTCAGACACACGGAATATATCAATATCCAAAGCGATTTTGTTCAGCATAGCTGTGACTCTTCCAACAGACATAACCATCGGCAGGTTAGTCCTGTATATTGGAATGTGAAACAATCTATGCTGACTATTATCATGAACATACAAACCAATGTTCTGCATAATTTCAGGACTATCGATCATACCGCGCAACAATCGATAACAATTTGTAATCAAATACACATTCCTTCTAGTCTCTAGACTATTGTAGCCAAGCATACCCTGCCCTATATAAATAAAAGCGTGTAATAAATATTGTGTGTGTAGTACAAAGTTTAAATTTTGTCTGCGAGAATTCAAATTTGGGGCGAACCGAAGTGTAAAGCTAATAAGCACAAATTGCACACTTAGAAGACGAGCTTTTATACGATTCTTCACTCGTCGTGTTCCGACTTGAAGGTGAACCGGTGTTCGCTATCGGTCAACCTGGGCTGGCCTGAACTCGCCCAGTCTAGACGGGTCGCGATCCAAATAACTCGGGACGTGTTGAGATACCGCGAGAGACCTTTGGAAGCTTCGGCATCCGCCCAATGCGGCTGCCGTCTGATAACCCCTGCAGGCCGACGGACGGCCGTGAAGAATTCTTTAATACATGTTAATATTAACCATTTAATATATAACATGTAATAAAAGGGCGCAGAGTTCGATCGTGATTTGACGAGCCTGAACGAGCTGGGGCAGTTCGTGTTTATACTTGGTTTATTGGTACCTAGGGATGTCCCCGAACGGAATATATTAGGGAGACCGGAAAGGAATCAAAATAGTAAAATGTTGTTTATGTTTGTAATTAAAAATTACTTTTTATCTTCTGGTTTCGTGTCGTAACCCGTCTCTTTTTTTTTTAATAGAGACGCGAACACGGAATACGTGTCACATCAACATTCTTACTATTTTCAAACTAAGCTAAACGCTTGTGTTATGAAAATAAGACTAAAAGTGGCATTCCGTTCCTGGCGACCGCGACCGAGCGAGCGAGCGACCATGGTCGCCGGTCGCGGTGCGACTCATACTAAAGTTTAGTGTTTCTGCTGTTGCTAGTTGCTAGACAAAGCGGTTGTATTCCAAGTATTATGTCGGACGTTTTAATTACGAATAGAAAAAAACTTATAAAGCAGTTATTGGAAGACAAAGAAGAAGATGATATTCTTATTATGTTAATGTAGGTGCCTCTGGAAAAGAGGACAATGATCGACTCAATTTTCACGTCGCGAGAAGAAGAGGGTTGCTTTGAAATGCTCATACAACGACATTTAAACTATAAAGAAGGAAAGTTTCGAAGTTATTGTAGGTCAAATCATGAACAGTTTGAGGTACTTGTCGGGTGCGACGCGCGACAGCACTGCCTCCGGTGCGACCGGGTCGCGGTCGCCAAGTCTAGAACTGCAGAAACACTGAACTTTAGTATAGGTCGCGTGCCTTGGTCGCGTAGATCCGTAAGCTAAGGGCTCTTTCAGAGTAAGGGCGGGTGCGGACGCTGGCGCGGGTGCGTGTAGTTCAAATGTACCTACACGCCTCTCGCCTTCACAGTGCTCGACCGCGGGCGCGCCTGCATAGGGGCGGGCGCGGGCGCAGGTAGCGCTCCTAGCGCGCGGCCGATTCTGTTGGCCCAATCCGCCTGTATCTTTCACACTGCCCGAGCGCCTGGCGGTGGCCAAAGCGTCTGGTTCTAAACGTTTTTGATCCACACGCCACAACATGGAAATCGGTGCGGAAGAATTTATATCCGCAGTGCAACATCGCACTGCTATTTGGCAAAGCAAACACCCACAACACTTCAATAGAGCCGTCAAGTAAATTAATTAAAGTAATAAAAAATCGAATGTAATTTTTTTACCTATAAATTATGTTTTTTTTTATATAAAATATTTTTAAAAATTTACCTCTATTTTTTTTTACCTATAAATTATATTACCCAAAAAACTATAAAAAGCTGGTAAGGTACTTACTACTTTAACGCCCGTGAAGCATTTTTTGTGAAATATTCGCGCGACTTGCGACATACGGGCAGCTATTATACAAATAATTATACATATCTCTAAAATTAATCATCCTATTTAGGTAAAATTAGAAATTTTATCAAAATAAAAGATTATTTACAATTAACAAAAACTTTATTTGTAGTCTTTCACATTTTATATAATTACACATTAAAATTAAAGAATAAAAATATTAAATTCAAACATTTTCATTTTTTCATTTTCAAACATTTAGCCAACTTCACATAATTTACTTCCCATTTGAAAAATGAATTTTCCATTAATAAAACCAAGTCTTCATCCATCTTTCTACGTAGGTATCGCGAACTTTTAGAAGCATACATATTAGACTCTCAGCCGCTTCGGCACTGTGAACATGGCGACGCCAGAGCCAGCGCGAGCGCACACGCACCCGCTCCCGCCTGTGCACTCTGAATAAGCACTAAGGGTCGCACCGAGACCGGCGACCATGGTCGCTCGCTCGCTTGGTCGCGGTCGCCAAGTCTAGAATTGCAGAAACACTGAACTTTAGTATAAGGTCGCGTGCCTTGGTCGCGTAGATCCGTAAGCTAAGGGTCGCACCGAGACCGGCGACCATGGTCGCTCGCTCGCTTGGTCGCGGTCGCCAAGAACGGAATGCCACCTTAACTCAAAATAACTTATCAAAATTTTTATCATCTCTTAAAAATCATTTATAATAAAATGGAATTACTTCTTTATAGATATTTGATGAGTTTTCTTGAAAAATTTTTTTTTTCTGATTATTTATAAGACTTAAAGTAATCATTTTTTATCCTGTAGCGAGTGTTCTATGGATCGAAATATGTAAATAATAATTGTAGGGGGCACTAACCACAGCCCCGACGGTGAACAGGGCGGGTACGATAGAAGTTCAAATCATCATCTTTTCCTGAATCTATTTTGCAGAATGATGCCGCGCGTCGTCTTATTTGAGTCATTTTGGTTTATTATTCACCAAAACTGATTCTTTTTTTCTGAGTTCTTGTTTCATTTTCACTCATTGTTGGCAGTATACTGCTACAGCAATTGTGTCACTGGGTTTTAGCGATACAAAATTAACCATTCCGGTGACATCCCACCATAAACCTTCTTTTTTATTTGGGTGATGGTTTAGGCACAGTATAGTAAAGCATACAGTATTATATCTTCATACAAACAGCCGAAACGACGCCCTTCGAAATCTCGGTATACTTCGAACTGCTCAGTCGCCGCAGGGCTGCAGTAACGTACGGACGCAAGCAGGGTGAGACGCTCCCACGCATACATTTAGGTCAATTTATGGCACCCCAAACCATAAAGAGTCAGTCAATGAGCAGCCCTGGTGCGTGTTTAACCAAGTTTAAGTACCAAGCGGCCGTAGGTATTTATTTCAAGGACACTGCCAAGATAACATACAGTAGCCGGCAAACATCTTGAAATTCTGCGGCGTAGTGGGGGGACGTTTGCGCATCTACCTATCTACCAACGAGACCCAAATTTCGTCTTCTGCGCATTCCCCCACTTAGTCAAAGAATTTCATGAAGTTTGCCGGCAACTGTACTGTATGTATTTATTATACTGTGGTTTAGGGGTTAGAAGACGGCTACCTTGCTCGAAGAAAGCCAGTCTTTTTCACGTACGATTGTTGTACACAGTACCCACTTCTCGTCGCAAGCTACAATTCGCCGCAAAAAGTGGTCAATTGCGTATCTGTTCAGGAGAAATGATAGAAAATTCTTTGCTGCTCTAGCGTGTTAGTGAAAATTTACGGGGAAACCAAATTACTTGTTCATTAATTTTACCGATGCGATGAAGGTACCTCTGTACTATTGATCACAATAAACCAAGCTGAGTCGATAGTTTTGTGATTGCTTGACGAGGGTCAGACTCCACTGATGACGTCATCATCAGCATCGAGTTTTAAAGGTGTTCCCATCCCGGGGCATTTCCGAGGTTCCTGTCGCCATTTTAAAAATTCTTTAACCACCTGCGGGCATTGATTTCAAAATATCTCCCCTACAAATCAATAATTTTTTCGTCGCTTTATTTTCTGGACACCCATTCTCGCCAAAAGTCAACTATTAATATATTCATAGACGGATCATTTACATAGACGGCCATTTTCGTAAAAAAAAAATCACCTCACTTGCGCTTTACGTACGAGTATCAACTCTTCAATCCTACATTAGTATTTAAAATTGTTAAAAAACTCACGATATGTGTGATCCCGACGCGATATCGCCGGAAACAAGGAGATGGGGTTTGTGGAAGGATATAACGGGAACTGGGAGGGTGGAGGTTGATACGGAACCATTGTGGACTGTAATTTAAGGGGTGTAAAAAAACAAAATGAGATGGCCAACTCGCCACTACCGACTATGTTCCCTTCCTCAAGGTGTGAGACGGATTCCGATGGTCGAATTCAATGGTCACAACACTGGTCCTCCAATTGGACCACTCTAAAATGCGCTGTTGCGATAGCATGACGAATTCTTCCGAAATGTTGATTTCGAGAATCAATTCGATATAGATGGCGGCAAAACGACACTTCACCGCTCAACAGGTAGTTTTTGACTCTGTGAGATGTACGCGAGGAAGGAAAAAGGGGGAGGCAAGTCGTGACGTTAACGGGTTATTTGGAAAACGTTAATAACCACGCAGGACTATATTCCTGCCTTGATTATGAGTCGAACATGTGCAGGCAACCATGACCTAATATCAATAGTTATGTAGATATGCGACATCAATGTTTGCATTTTTTTTCTCAATATTCCTGACTTATTTTTTGTAAAACATTGGACCATCACTACAGTAACTTATAACGATTACGAAAAATTTATTCGCTTCAATACAAGTTAAATAAAATAATAAAAACCCTGCAAAAATTCCAACCGGAATTTTTTCCAATTGGAATTCGAAGGTTTTTACTATTTCATTGACTTGTATTTAAAAAAAAATTTTTTTCATGCTCGATGTGGGTTACTGTGAGGATTGTCCAACGTGTTACAAAAAATAAGTCAGAAATATTTTTTAAAAAATGCAAACATTGATGTCGCATATCTCCGTAACTGTTGATATTAGGTCATGGTTGCATGCACACTTTCGACTCATAATCAAGGCAGAATACAGTCCTGCGAGGTTATTAATGTTTTCCAAATAACCCTGTATATTAAAAATAAAATAAAAAACAAATAAAAATCGGTTTAATCATTTAAAATGCTGACGCGTTATTTTGTCGGATACTGTACATGCCGGTAACGCATGTCGATACGGGTTATTTTAAAAGTGACGTTTGAGTTTTTAGGTTAAAAGCATTCGGAAAAGAATCGCGTCTTTGGGTCACTGCTTCTCTAAGTTAAATTAATTTTAACTAAGTGAGGTTAGAATTTATTACAAGATTTAATGTGATGAAGAATAAAAATTAGAAAATATTTTTTTATTCAAAAGATTTATTAACACATTTCATACAAAGTAACTAAAAAATAGAAAATACATTTTTACTTACAAAAGTAAATAACACATTTCATACAAAATAACTAAAAAATAGAAAATACATTTTTACTTACAAAAGTAAATAACACATTTCATACAAAATAACTAGAAAATAGAAAATATTTTTTTACTTGCAAAATTAAATAACACATTTCATACAAAATAACTAAAAAATAGAAAATATTTTTTAACAGTCAGTACGCCACGCTTTTGATTTTACAAACACACGCATATACTGTATTCGCTTTTAGTGCTGTGACTGTTAAAAAAATATTTTCTATTTTTAGTTATTTCTTATAAAACGCCATTTTTATTTTTACTTACGAAGTTAATGCCGCCTTCTTATTTTCAAAAAATCTTTTTTTTCTACTTTATCTTATAGGTAGATTCAAGTTTTAAGATCATTCTGAGTGATATATCATTCAAAAATGACAAAAATTGGCTGAGTTATAGCAATTTGAAGCAAGTGCGATAGGTGATTTTTTTTAAATAAACTTTATTATTCTTTTGCTTTTCCTCGAAACTTTTTTTGAGGCTGGTGGATAATGTATATAAAATAGATCAAAAAATATCAAAAAAAATTGCACACATCGTACTATAAAGCGTAGGCGTACGATTTTTTGATAAATGCGCCTTTGCCTATTATGAATTTTTAACTTCGATTTTTTCACAAAAAAAAATGACAAAATTATATTCAAAGTGGTCACATTTGCTTTAAAAAAAATCTAATGTTTTTCGATACGCTGCATCAAAGACGATGTGGGGTATAAAAGCAACGGCAGCAATATCCAAAAATTAATTTAATCACTGAGGATCACTAATTTATAATGTACTGAATTCTAGATTTTGTGTATCTATTCTTTCCAAAATCATGTTTCCTATAAAATCTCGAATTCAGTACATTATGAATTATTAATCCCTCGATGACTGCATTCAAATTTTTTTGGATATTGCTGCCTTTGCTTTTACACCCCACATATCACTTAACAAGAATATAATTAACTTTATTTTAACGTACAAAACTTACCTCCTTTTGCGTATAAAGGTCAATTTCAGAAATAATGTACGTACATAAAAATATAATTAAATTAAAATTAGTTAGAGTATCAAATGTTTTTTATCAAAGATATGAATAACAAATAGAAAGAATCAAAAATTAAGACATGGGAGGGGATCATTTGAACACTTGAGTTCTATCCGCTGCTGGATAAACGTCTCCCCATATTTTCTCTGTCCATTGTTATTTCTGCCACTGCACAACTTGATGATGTGTAGAGAAAGTGATGCGATTCAAGTACATGAGCGTTGAAATATCAAACACTAGTAACCTTTATGAAGAAGTTAGAGAACAAGCAAATGAAGCTGCCATTGTAGCGGGATGCTTGAGAACCACTGTGTGGAAAAAAATACACGGTGATTGAGAGTAAAATAAAAATTTGTACAACCGATGTAAGACCAATAATGACGGATAGTTTTGAAACAAGAGCCAACACCACGAGAACGAAGAACCTCTTAAGAACCACGGAAATGAAAACTCTCCGACCCACCGTGGGAGTAACCATCATAGACAGAATACGAAACTCCGAAATTCGGAAGATCTGCGATGTCGAAGATGTTGTGCGGGGCGGGGAAGAAATAGAAGGAGATACTGAAGAGACCACATAGACCAGTAGTAAGAATAGCGAAGAATGAGATATCTGCAGGCATCAAACCTCCAGGAAGACAACCGAAACGGTGGAGGGACGGCTGGGCATCCATATCCCAGGAGCCGAGAAACAACAGAACACAGTCCTAACACAAGAAAACAAAACACCGGAGCAACATGATCATACTTCAAAATATATATAACCTGCAAGGAATGATTTAATTTACAATGAATTTTAGTACTTTATATATACTTATATCACAAACGTGTTCTGCGATTAGAAAGCTATCAGTCATAAAATATAATTTTGAATAATCTTCTTTATTTATTTTTTATCCCAAAATAATACTGGTGAAGATATATGTTTATCGGCAGTCCATTTTTATTATTTATTTTGCTTTGAGATATTTCAAATAAACTTTTTTCAGGGGTATTAAATAAATCTATTTTCCACCTAAATTAAATGAATACTTTTGGATATATTTCTAATTGGATGGATTTGACATCAAAGATTTCATACAAAAATTATTGGTGCGTACTTTACTGAACAGTGTTGCGTAACTGAATCGTTTAAATAGGTAATGAAATTAAACAAGGTGACACACTTACTGTAAGATATTTATTTTAATTTGCAATGACACCTTGAGTTTCTTTGACTTAAAACATATTTCATAATTGTACGTTCCTTTGAATGATTGTTATTTAAGCTCCTTTAACCATGACATCAATAAATAATATTCCTTTTTGTTGAAGACTCTTAACTCGATTTTTTTAACTTTCAATAGTTAGCACATGCTTGCAAAACACCATCCAATTGGCCCAAAGCCCGTGTTGTAAAAATAATATTTAAATATAATTGTAAATAAATATATGCAAAATACCTACAGGTATTTTGTATGCTTCCTTATGATTTTTTTTAATTTAATTAAATTAAGTGTTAAAATTTGTTGTATAATTGAATCGATGATTATTAAAGACACTTTCGTCCATAAAAGTTAGTTCAGAGATATTTTTAAAAAAACTGAATTTAAAAACATCTGATATTAACTGCATAGTGATAATTTTTTTATTAGCCTTTTATATCTGTGATAAAAACACTGTCAAAAAATTTATTTTTAAAACAACTTATGTCCGGACAAAAGTTGTTTTAAAAAACATCAAATTTTTAGCTGCCTTATATCCAAGTGAAAGGAATGTATGTATAAGGTGGTTGGTAAAACAAATCAAAAGTATTGTGTTTATTTCTCTGATGCAGTCATAAAAAACGAAATGATAAAGTTGGACAAAAGTGTCTTTTATAATAATTATCGATTCAGTTATATAAAAATGTGTTTTTATTTAATAATTGATAATAATAAATTTCTTCACAGATGTTGAAGGTGGTTTGCTAATCGATAATAGTTTATTGCCAATCGTTTCTTTATAAATTTTATCAAGTATAATTACTTATTTAAAAAAAAAATGTTATGGTAAAAGTATTTATAGTATTGAAACTTGATCGGTAGATTCCTGCCTATGTTACGAGTCTAAAATGTTCAAGCAACCATGACCTAATTAATATCAATAGTATGGAGATATGCAGTATCAAAGATTGCATTTTTGTTCAATATTTCTGATTTATTTTTTGCAAAAAGTTGAACTATCATTACAGTAACTTATTTCGATTATGAAAAATTCATTTGTTTCAATACAACTTAAATAAAATGATAAAAACCTCGTTTAAAAAAAAACAATTTACGCAAAGTTTTTATCATTTTATTCGAATTCAGGTAAACAAGATAGATTATTTAGTATTGAATGGTTTGGTAGTTTTCTGGGATATTCTGCCATGTATATCTGACCTCTCTTTAATATTCCATTTTAAAAAAATATAGAGGAATCATTACAAGCTGCGAAATCTTTGTATAACATGTCATGGGAAAGACCATAGATGTGTCTAGCATAGATAGTCCCTTCAAGTATTTGAAAGAACACTGATTCAGAACATAAATACAACTTTTAAAAATTTGATAATGTGTGGATATTCTTACATGTTGTGGGTGGAATTGGTGAATGTTGCATCGGTTAAAGTGACCACTTAAGCCAGCTCATATAGGTCGTAAGCCCTGGGTCACCCTATAAAGACTTCCATGCACGTTTCCCGCATAAATAGCGTTGTCTCTGTGAGACTACTATAATTTATCTTAATACTGGTTTAGAACCCCTGATCTTTTGAAATTCAGTTTGTTTTCTGACCCCCTCGGTGCGACCCCCAGAATCGAGAGTCAAATGTGTCATAATCCACGGTTAAATGTATTTGAACCGTTTCGCCCGATAGCCACTTTTGTTTTGCGATTGCGACACTTATTATTTAAACAATTCTATCTCTAGGTGTGATATGGGGAAAAATATATTTTTGTAATCATCAAGTATAAACACTATGTTTTTTACGTTTTTTCTGACCATTCATTTATCTTATTTGGATGTATATTTGAATCCATAAACAGCAATGAACAAGTTATATACAAATGTATAATGGAGAAGTTTACTATTTTTTTTCAATGAATGGAAATGAAGATTTGAGCAAAATTGAAAAAAGTCTGAAAGTAAAATTAAGATATCTCAAATCTTACGTATTGCATCAATAATTTTGTTCCGCCCGGCGGAGTCCAGCTCGACCTCATCTCTCGTACCCGGTGTACATTACCCATAAACAGCAATGAACAAGTTATATACAAATGTATAATGGAGAAGTTTATTATTTTTTTCAATGAATGGAAATGAAGATTTGAGCAAAATTGAAAATAGTCTGAAAGTAAAATTAAGATATCTCAAATCTTACGTATTGCATCAATAATTTTGTTCCGCCCGGCGGAGTCCAGCTCGACCTCATCTCTCGTACCCGGTGTACATTACAGTTTGTGTTCTGGCACCCGGCTATGTGAACACGTGACGTCACAGGCGAGTTGGAGGTCAATCTTTCTGCGCTAAAATACACTAACTTTCATATTCTTTTTCTCCGTAGCACGTTGAAAGATTTCAACAGTTTATTAGATTTGGTCTATATTTTAGTAAAATTTTACAACATATTACATTATCAGCACTATGTAACTTCTAGATTGTTTGTTTCATAATTCGGCTCGAAAAAAACTAAGTCATTTAAATCTCTTGTTAAATGCATTCTTTAATATTTTAATATATGCTAAGTGAAATTATGGCCAATAAAAAACTGTCAAAGGAAGCAAGAATAGTGTTACATAATTGATTTCTGGTGCCAACTCTGATGTATGGAAGTGAATCCTGGAATTGGCAAAAAAAGTACAAAAATAGATTGAGTGCGGTTGCTTAGACATATGCATGGAAAATCTTTGTACAATAGAGAGAAGAGGGACCCATCAAACACCCAGGGCCGTTCTATGAGCAATAGCTCCCATATCGGCCCTACACTTTCGCCACCTATTTTTGCACTTTTTTAATGCTAATGTGGCCGTACTCACCGCCCCGCTGACACTCATCGTCCGGGACGAGGTGTCAAATGACAATTGGAACATACTTATTATCCGTTAAGTGGGAGTTACAAGTTACATATACACAAGAAATGCTAAATTATAGAGTGAAAAATGAAGGAATTAGAAGTAATACCAGCTGCAGCGTGATAGATAGAATAAAGAAAAGATCGCTGAGATGGTGTAGCCATGTAGAAAGGATGCTAAAGATAATTTATGAGGCGAGTGTCGAAGGCAGCAGAAACAGAGGGCGTCCGCGGAAGACCTGGCATGTCCAGATAGATCCAATATTGGAGGATGGCCCTGTTAGAAGCTTCAGCAACCGAAGAACGTGCATGAGAAGATTTATGAAAGTGGACAAAGCAAAAGTGGTGTACCAGGAGAGAAGAGTGTGGGGTTATATCCTCTCTGCCTACTCCTCTGGGAAACGGAATGATGGTTAGTTAGTTAGTCTAAGTGAAAGGCTATCAACGACGATAGGAAAAATAATATATTTTAAATTTACACAAAATAATTTGTGATATGTAAAATGTCATATAATTATTTACATGGTTGAACTAAACCCGCTCTTTTGGGAAGGGGGTTGCCAATAGCTCGAGAATAAAAATATTTATTCTTGCACAAATAAACAAAACATTTTTTATATTGTTTTTTTTTTAAATTTTTATACTATGTTCCAAATAAAGTATCTTAAGTTAAAACGTCTTCTTGTAATAAAGCGCGACTTATTTACTGATACATTATACTACCATTGATTGTGTACCAAGAAATTTACAGTTAGTTCATGTCTATATATTTTGATGGTCTATATATTTTGATGTTGACATCAATTCTACAAGAGCAGACCATGTATAGTGTTTGAACGGTCTGAATGAAAAAATAATTGATCTTGGTATTATGAAAAAATGTGCAAAATGGGCATACCGTTATTTTGACCAGTTGCAAGTGGCATTTATTTGAGATTTGTATCTGATTGTATCACTGATTGGTTATTAAGATATAACTGAAGACTCCTCGTGAAAAACAATGAAAGTCACTAAGTGTTTATTTAGAGAAAAACAGCCTTTTATAGTTTCAAAGTCCATATTTCTTTCACTTATGCTATTTTTATATAAATATTGAATCAACGTATTACTATATAAACATATTCTATGTATGTACGTATATTAAATATATGTACTGTCAAATTAAATGTGATCAAGTCGACTATTGATGTTACCGTCTCAATTGTAAAATATGCATTATACGCTTGATGAAGGGTTTCGGTGGTATATTGTCAGAAGTGATTGTCGTTAGCATGAATGTTGAATGTTCCGCATGGAACATGTCGTGTTTTTAGACTTCCTGTATTGTAAATTATTATTATTTGTTCCAGACAAGACCTGGTGGGCGGCAACACTTCGGATTGGAGAGAGAGGAGCATCAAGGTGGTGGCGGCGATATGGGATGCTCACGGCTGGCTTTGGCACGGTAAATAATCCATTGAAATATTTTTTTAATCCTACAGTAATATATTTGGGCACACCCCTGCCCATAGTGCAACTGCGCACAACCTTTCCGCTGTACGAACTCGCTATGTCTCGACTCAGCCGTCAGCAGCTTCATTCACGCCGAACCGACTGCTCCAACCAGTCTACAGATCAGCCTCCGCGGACTTTGTCCCGAACCTCGATCATGCTGTAGTGTTACGTATATTTAAGTTAGTAAAACCTAAAAAGCTTGTGTACCTATTCTGTAAGTGGACATCTTCTTTCATTTATTAATCATCTGTCCCCATGATTAGCTGGAAGCATCTGTGCACCTACAGGTTACTAAAACAGTGGACGTACGCCCAATAACAGTACTATCCCCCACGTATAGTCAATTATCAATCTTTGCACAAAGTTCTTAATTAATTTAAGTAAATAATTATATCTAATCACAATGTTAACGCAATAAAAATAAAGATTATAATTAGTTAAATAAAATAATGTTTCAACCACAATTCATTTTTATTGTAAAAATTTAACATGTTACGGGTGCGACACTAGACAAGAAATTTATTTATTTAATGAAAATATATAAATAAATATTAATAATATAGATAATTATTCAAGAACACATTCTTATTATGAAGTTGCAATTTATCAGAACAAAGTTCTGTGAAATTTATAACCAAATTTATTAATCAATTATAAAGGCATACAGTAAAATAATGTATTTCTAACTGATTAATAAATTTGGTTTTAGATAATTATTTATCATGTCTAAAATTTTTCCCTAATGGAAGCCTAAATCATAATGGAATCAAACATAATAATTTCGTTGTCTGTCCGTTCATCTGTTTGTCTGTCCTTAACTTTATGTAACATGCGTAATCTTGTTTGAATTCATGGCTAAAAAAAACAAATTAAACGGCCGGAGACGGGGCTTGAACCCCAGGCCAGCAGACCCAAACCGGCCGCTCAATGCATGTTGCTACCGCCGCCTCTCCGTGGACCGCCGAAAAGATACTATAAATATATACTAGGGCTTAGGAAAGTTAATGTGAAAAGAGTAGAATAATAGAGGCATTAAAAATCAGTGCTTGACACCATTTTCGATGCCAATTTTTAATGAACCTCTCTCTGAACATTCGTACTTTCACATTTTATTATGGATACATCTTAGGGAACATACCCATACTGCGCGACCCACTCTTTGCAGTTTTAAACCCCCCCTCCCCCTACAGTTTTCACGTAGTAATTCATAAATATGGTTTTGAATCATTTGCTAACAAAAAGTTTTAATAAAATTATTTGGCTTATATTTGTCTTTATTAATACGACGCTTGCTGCGTGACGGCAAGAGTGCATGCATACCTATAATTACAAGTGGAAAGAATATTATCAAGATAAAACTTATGTCAAAATATATTGTAACCAGAACTTAATTTATACAAACTAAAGTCCTGTTATTTTTATTAACAGCGAGATTTCCCTAAAGGATATTGACTAGGTGATAAAAACCTAAGCCCCCCGCCCCTCATTGTGACCAATCGTGGTATTTTGAAGATCCTCCCCCCCTGTACGGGTCACGTTGTGTGGGTATGTTCCCTTACGTATTCACATTAATATGGATACATCTTCTTATCTTTAAATTGTTTTTGTTGTACAGGTTACGAGTTATCGGGGCTGGAAGATATTCCGACCACGCCGGTGCTCTACATCTTCTACCACGGAGCTCTGCCCGTGGACATGTACTACTTCCTGGCCAAGATCTATCTGTACAAGAACAAACTCGTACACACCGTAGCCGATAGACTGCTTTTCAAGATACCCGGTGAGTAGTAATCCTGCACCATGTCTACACCAGCATTCAACTTTATTAGTATCTAAACTCAACCAGTATTTTGTATGTCGTTATATATTTTTCTATTTATATTATTTATTTTTTTACGCTTCAACAGGCCAGGAGGCCCAGTTACAGAAGCGAGGTACATCACAAAACACCCAGGATTAAGCGAATCAAATCGATTAAAATTGTGACCTCACCGGGAATCGAACCCGGAACCCTCTTATCTTTTAGGTTTAGAAATGTAATGTGTGACATCTCGCAAATAACTACACTTTTAACAAAAATAAGTCGATACCTCAGAGTATAAAATTATACAGAGTGAACTAAACCCCTCCTTAGGGCGAGGGGATTGGATGACAGCGAAAGAATGTCTCCCCTCGTGTATATTTAAGAGACGTTTATACTGCAGTTATCGTTTTTATTCTTGCATAGTTAAATCCCCTAGTGAACAAAACATTTTTTTTAATTATTTAAAATTTCCTAAGACATTATACTTTTTGAGATTATTTAATGTGATATTTTCATAATTGTTTCAAAATTTAAAAAATCATAGTAATTCTAGGCAACAAACAATAGGCATGATGACACTATTGAAGAATTAAAGAATAAGTTATTTTTGAGAAGAAAATATTATGAAATTATTTTAAAAAATGATCCAGTTACAATATACACATTGAAATTAATAACATTTTCAATAAAATAATAGTATAAAATTATGCAATCTGCCATTTTAACTGAAACACCGGTCAGGGCAAATGACATCACGCCCAAGTACCCATCACCATGTCTTTGAACTGTTGCCATAGACACAATGCAATGATTACTTTGGCTTGACGTCACATAGACGCCATGACAACTGCGGGCGTTTTCGCACGAAATTAAAAATAGGTAGATGAAAATGCTATTATTTGCGTAAAAATTTAGTTAATTACTGAAATAATGTTATTTTCGGTAATAGTAGACATGTACCTGCATTATAGAAGGTTATTTCAAAATCTGTCTTCATGCCTATTCAAATGTATTAGAACCAGCCTATTTATGAGGTTGTGCACCAAGACATTTAAGTTAGTTCATGTCTATATATTTTGGTGGTCTATGGTGAATTTACTGAAATTATGAAAATTAACTACAAAAATTGTATACTTTTGAAGCAAGTGAAATTTACAGTTAACGTACCGCATTATGTTAACTTTTTTTGGCCTAATTTTGATGCCTTTGAAACGAGGTACATAAAAAAAATTGATGCGTAATTTCTCATTTTTAAGGTTTCCCTTCTTGGCCACCCAGATCATGTGATTTAAGGCCTCTGGACTTTTTTCTTTGTCGTATTATGGAAAAAATACAGTCTGTGCTAATTGCTCCAGAAACAATTCAATCGCTTTAGAACAATATTTGAGCTCAAATTATATAGCTGTTTCCTGATTATGTAAATGTTTAAATCAATTGGAAAATAGACAACAAATTCAGATGAGAGAAATGAAATATTAAATATTAATAAAAAAAAAGAGAAATCAGTAGCTTGTTGGTCTTGTGGTTAAGGACACTGGACTCGTGATCCAAAGGTCGCTGGTTCGAACCTCACTCCAGACTAGCAAGTTAGTCCTATTTTCATAGCACAAGCGTTTAGCTTAGTTTGAAAATAGTAAGAATATTGATGTGACACGTATTCCGTGTTCATATCTCTATTTTTTTTAAAAAAAATATATATATATATTTTCATATCTACGAGTATACGCAGTTAACTGTCCTGATTGTTTATATTGTCCGGAAAACTATCTCTCTTGTGATTTACATTAATCATTACTAAAACCCGCAGAATATGTAATGTAATCATGACATCATTCCCGTTACAAGACATCAAACACGTAAACCGGAGCTGTCATTGATAATCTTACTGACGGAGTTGTGAGGTGACGTCAAGGGGGCAATATCAACAAAATGTATCAAGTTTTGATTGTTTGTCGTTTATAGAAATGTTATTAAACAATAAACATTAAAACAAATTCATGTAATTCACGATTGGGACCCGAATCCAGAACTTTATATTGCTAACCATTGTCTTTTGGGGCCTGAATCCAGAACTTTATATTGCTGACCATCATCTTTTGGGGCTCGAATCCAGAACTTTATATTGCTGACCATCATCTATTAGCTTACGAATCATTTCTCTCCAGTTCGATTTCCGTGACAGATATGTATATTAAGGATGTTATTACTTCATTTTAGTTTTAGCCTTTACAAACTCCTGTATCCTATTGATCTTGTGTTCTTAGTTCTATTTAACAGATTAAGCACATTTCTTTAACCTTAACTTTAAAAAGATTAAGCTACGATGCTCTTTATGGATGTTGCCAAATTTAATCTACATATATTCTTTCTGGTGCACACTATCACCTTTTCAATTTTATTTCAATTTCAATACCTCAAGCTCCTTTAGGTAGAACCTGCCAGCTAGTACCAGTGCATTTGGTAATGGAACTAGTAATAAAAACACATCTTATTTGTGAATACCTTCTTTATTTATTAGAACTCAGTTCTGTGATGATTAAAATAAATTTAGATATGAAAAAAAGGAAAATAAAAAGTTCCTTGATAAAATTCCTTCCCACTTGGGTTCCCAGCGACTAATGATAGTCAAACTGTTATTTTATTTTTGGTACAGTTATTTGGGATTTGTATCCGATTGAACCGATGATTGGTAACTAAGATATAACTGTTGTACAGTGCCGATGGTTGCCCGTCCAATTGTGAAAAATTAATTGCTACATTGATGCAATCAGATGCAAATCTCAAAAAACGGTTATTGTGTCACTGGTTAAAATACCATCATTACCAGTGACGGCCATATTTTTTTGACAAATTGACTTTTTTAGAGACAAGATGCTACAAATCGAGAGAAACTGCACATAATCGAGTTATTGCACAGCTGCACATATATTTGAAATAAATAAGAAACATCTAGAAACCAATAGAACACACAGAAATATATGGAAAAGACCTGTCAAGATTTTAATAGTCAGTGAAAACCACAGATAAGCGAAACGAAAGAATAATCAATCAAACATAGGCAACCAGTGAAAAAAGTTTCCCTACGTTTGGAATAATCTCCAGTGTGAATTATGGAATAGTGTTCCAACTAAAGTTTTTTTTTTATTTTGTCTTGCACTGCTGCGAATCCCAAATATGTGCGAAAATTCCTCCTCCTCCTGCTAGATATTTTCGATGAACACTTTGTGACCTTTGCAGGCTGGTGCAACTTCCTGGAGAGCCTGAACGTGATTCCGGGCACGGTGCAGCAGTGTATGGCCGTGCTGCGTGAAGAAGACAGCCAGCTGGCCATCGCTCCAGGCGGAGTGTACGAGGCACAGTTTGGCAGCGAGCACTACCGCCTGCTGTGGAAGCAGCGACGGGGCTTCGCTAAGGTGGCCCTCGAAGCCAAAGTGGTGAGTTATATTTTTGCCTTTAGATATTTTCACAGATAGTAATTATAAAAGCCCGTTTCTCCCGTCACGTTACGCTGTATTGTTCCCAAAGTTGAACAATATAACGGATTTCAAAAAATTATCATAAGAAGTGTTTGAAATAGAATTTTTTCTTGGGCATTTTGGGGATATATTTTATGAATAAACCAAATAATTAATTAAGAATGTCGTGATTTTAATGTGTTTTCACGCCCATTCAGAATCCTCTGTTTAGAGTTTTCTGAACTATTTCATCGTGAGTACCTATTGGCCCATGAGTACCCATTTTCGGCCAATGTTTAGGATTCCATTGCAGGATCCGTCATGAGTTGTGCTGATGATGTCAGCGAATATGGCATGGCAGAATAGCTCAGAAAACTCTGAATGTAAAATAGCATCATTAGTTACGTGGTGACAGGTAATTTACTATCATCTTTATTAAGATTGCTTCAAAAACGCACTATGCAGTGCTTGGTTTTTCCATTACCAGTTTTAAAAAGTAATGAAATCGTATGAAAAGCATCAAACAATGGGCGATAGCCGATCGCAGACACTAATGGCTGCGCATCAGCCACTATTGACCACGCAGCGGCCAGTGTAGTCATCAGTAAATTGCAGACACCAATTGCTGCATAGCGGCCAGTGCAGTCATCAGTAAATTGCAGACACCAATTGCTGCATAGCGGCCAGTGCAGTCATCAGTAAATTGCAGACACCAATTGCTGCATAGCGGCCAGTGCAGTCATCAGTAAATTGCAGACACCAATTGCTGCATAGCGGCCAGTGCAGTCATCAGTAAATTGCAGACACCAATTGCTGCATAGCGGCCAGTGCAGTCATCAGTAAATTGCAATCACCAATTGCTGCATAGCGGCCAGCACAGCCGCATGCAGAGTCTAGTTAAAACAAACGTAATAAAAGCTGTGGTATGATAAGTCAAATAAAATTATTAAAGCCATGCAGAAATTTTAACCAGATTTTTCATTGACTTGTATCAAAGCAATTTAATATTCAATATAAATTATTGCCTGCCCAACATAACTTGGCGTGCGGCAAGATTGAAACTATAACCCGCCCCGCTCGCATCCGGCGGTAACCCCTCGCCCTGTAATTCAGTACAATTTTGTATTTGCTCGAGAGCTGTGACATCTTGATTACCAATATACACTATTTATTTATAGTTAAGTTAGAGTTATTATGTCCAAAACAAACAAAACAGTCCGGGGTGGTGCAAGAACAATTGCCAAAAAAAAAAAATGAAGTATTAAAGTTTTGCGAAGCTGAAAAAACAAATAATGGACCGATATTACCGTCTGACAGTTTGACAGATAGAGCGGCCGCCGCGGGGCGCGCTGTTACCTGACCAAATTTATATTGAAGGCTCTGACACTGGTCTCCGGACATTCAGTATTGTATTGTGTAATAAATTTACAACCTGGCAAATTCTGTTTCGCGACAGGGGCGCCCTCCCTCACACGCCAAGTTATAGTGGTGGCACTCTATTGTCATGATAGTTTACAAAAGATGAGTCAGAAATATTGAAAAGAAAATGCAATGCCGCTTATTTCCTTAAGTATTTGATATTTCACCTAAAGTATAAAGAATATTTTCTATTCAAAATTCAATGAAGTTGATAAACTACTCCTTGGAAGTTTTTGCTACTAGCTATGAAACACCTGTATAGCATTTTACTATCACATGGTATTTAATTTTTTCTCTTTGAAATGATGCAAATTTTCTGTCTCAAAAAATTCTGGTGATTAAAGAGATCAGGCGAGATTAAATTCCCCTGCATTTTTTCCCCTTCTTCATCTAAAGGCATATCCAAAATTTACCTGGTCATCACATCTTAGGATAGGCAAAATGTAAAATGTTTATCTGCATAGTATAAATATATAATGTCACTCTGTACCTAATATAATTTTATGCAACCAGCGCCTTTTTTCTTTTTTCAGCCAATAGTCCCAGTGTTCACGATGAACCTGCGCGAGGCGTTCCGCACGGTGGGGCTGCTCCGCCGCCTGTTCCTGTGGATCTACAGCGTGACTCGTGTGCCCTTGGCGCCCGTGTACGGAGGATTCCCCGTCAAGCTCGTCACGCACCTTGGGAAGCCGATACCCTATGACGAGTCGCTGACTCCAGACCAGCTTCACAAGAAGGTACGAAAAGAAATGAAATACATTTATTTAAAATTTCATTTATAATATATGGGGGGTATAAAAGCATAAGCAGCAATATCCAAATTATTGAATGGATTGAATGCAATCACCGAGGATTACTAACTTAGGCCCGGTTGCGCCATCTAAAGTAAAGGTAAAGTTTTAGTGAAAAAGTTACATGAGTAACGTTTTTTACTAAAACGGGTTGCGCCATCTATGGTAAAAATATTTAACTCGCCGAAGTACATACATCTGAGTAACTTTTTTTTACTCTCCAAGATAGATGGGTAAAGGTAAAAACGTTGGTAAAAAAAATGGCCGTCCTCTCACAGCTGATTTGAAAATGTGACATTTATCCATATAGGTACTTGTCATTTGAATTTTGTCGCTGTCATTTTCGTATTGAAATTTGTAAATATTAAAATGAATCTTTTAATTTCGCGTTATTTTAGCGATGGTTTGACGTTTGTTTGGTTTGTTTTATAGAATAAAGTGGTTTGTTTGAACTGGTTTCGAACCGCAAAAGTACGTATTGCCAGTGGTGAAAAACTGAAATAAATCAAATTCCATAGACAAATGCGGTATTTGAGGTTTATTCCCTATTAGCCTTATGATTGGTTTGACAGCGGTAAAAAAGACGTTTGTGCAACCCGAAATCGAGTTTACTCTGAGCTGAGGGTAAAAAAAGTTACTCGGGTCAATGTTACTCGAACCAAATTTACTTCTGCTGGCGCAACCGAGCCTTAGAATGTACTGAATTTTCATATACATGTGTTAAAAATTATGATTCTTTTAACTTGTACATTTTGTGCTACTCAGTTATTAACTATGTCGGGCAATTCATTGCCATTGTCAAAATTTTTCATTTTTTAATATCGTAAATTTCATATCTCAATATGTAAATCCATTACTAGTTTGGTTTGGTATTGTTTTTGGACCGAATTTGGAAGCTTGTAAAACAATGTCTGCAATTCATATTTTGTGACTTAATATTTTTTGTTTGCTTATACTATGAATTGTATAAAATCATTTACCCGCTTAGTATTGGCTTAAAATTGGAACAGCGCCCCCAATTTTATATTAGTTGTGTCCTTTTTTATAATATTGTAATATTTTAAAATTAAAAGTTGCCAAAGGACATGATTAAATATTATATAAAATGTTTGACAGCATTAAAATGATAATCACCGCTTTTTTCAGGTTGTCAAGGCCATGGAGGAGCTCATTGAAGAACACCAGAGGATACCAGGCAGCATCACTCGGGGCTTAGTTGAGCGGATATACCGAGTGCCCAAAACCAAGAAACCTCCGAGGAAGCAGTCGGTAGCATCCAAGGAGTTTGAGAAAATGATGAAAGAACAGGAGGATGTGAAATCCAACTTGGAAAAAAAGTTGCACGAATTAGATCATTTGAAAGCGGAGCTGGAATCTAATCTGATCACTCTTGACTCGTCGGACGCCTCACCAAAGTCGATTGCTAATGTCAAAATCGAAAATGTCAAAATTGAAGATGTAATAAAAACTGAAAACATTACAACTGACGATCTCAAAACAGATATTGCGGAAAGTAACAATGTTAATCACTTGATTAAGCATAGAAATAAGGTAAAGGATGATTTGTTGGAAACCAAGTCAGAGATTATTGTAAAGAATGGAAAATCCCTAATGACAAATAAAGAAAAAGAAAGCTAAGACACACTTGACAGTTGGGTAGTTGTACAAGAGATATTGTATATCTGCTGATTCTTACTGTGCCAACACATTTTATTTTGCTACTTGATAAAAGTCTGCAATTTTGTGTGAAGTTTAACATTTATATATTAACCATCAGGATGTAGCGAAGTGGCCGTACAGCAGAGCGCTGGACGCTAGTGAGATAGATTAGTATGATATTTTCACGCTTTGAACCTTTATTTGTTTTAAATACTGTTCTGCGACATACTTTCATTTTTCATTACCCTTTGTTAAAATTATGATGATTTTTGATGGTCAAATTCGTTTTAACAAAGTATTCATCACATTTCTTTGAAGGAGCAACTAGGTTTTTGTGATCTGATCACAGGTGCGAGTGTGTTATTGTGTTTCCACTTGCGAGTGTTGACGAACGCCTATCTGCCTCAACGTGCTTAGGATCATTTGTTACTCTCATCGAGTCATTTTATGGTGCTCTAAGACTGCATATGTTTTAAAAATTTACTAATTGGCATTCCATTTTAACAATTTTATATTATTTTATAGTCTTCATCTTTCCTAAAGTTTTTTTTTCTAAATTTCAAATATGTTTGTGTAATTAATGTATTTATTAATCATATTTATGTTGCAAGAGATGTATACAGTTGTCTCGTAACTAGTAGCAAAAACTTCAGGGGAATTTTCTTCATACAATTTTCAAAAGATAATATTCTTTATATTTTAGATGAAGTGGGACAGATACAGAGGTAAGCCACATTAAAGTTTGCATTTTTTTTCTCAATATTTCTGGCTTATCTTTTGTAAAACTCTATCATAAAGGTAATATATATAGAATATAATAAATTCAATCACTTTGATACAAGTTAAATAAAACAATTAAAACCTCGCAGAAAAATGTATTTATTTTGTAATTTTATTTGATTTGTATTGAAACGATTGAATCTTTAATATACGATATACATGTTGCTGTAGCGATAATCTAACATTTTATAGAAGATATGTAAAATATTGAGATAAAAAATGCAACGTTTGAAGTCGCATATCTCTCCAACTGTCGACATTTCACCCAAAGTATAATGTGGAATTTGAAAAATATATTTTCAATTCAAGGTTAAACAAAGAAGACTCCCCCAATGTTTTTGCTACTAGCTACGAGAGACTCCCTGTTTATGCATATACACCTACTGATTTTAGTTAAATATAATTCATAGTAATAGTCAAAAATTATTTTATTGAATTCAAATGTGTTAAAATTGTCAATGTAATTTTAATATTTTTGTAATGATAGCTGAGATAGACAGAAAGTTGAGAATCTATTTACAATATTGTATGAGATTATAATATTAGAAATTAACAAAAAATCTTTCATTATCCGTAAGGGAAAAACTTCTCCGCTCTGACAGATTCCTTGATTTGATTGATTATGACAATTTTTGTATTGCCATAAGTCAAATTAATAATCCATACAATTATGGGTTTATGTGGACTTCCACAGACTGTGAAACTGGAAACCGAGTCACCATGCAAAATGTCGGTTTTCTACCTCTAATCTTGAATGGAAGGCACGCAAGCTACCATAGATTTTCGGCTTCAATTAATTTGTTTAAAACAATGTGATTTACAAATATATTTACAATGGAAGATTCCAGGATTGAAATGTCAAAAGGTTTAGTGAAATTTATTAAATATTTCCTTGATAAAGGCGACATATCACGTTAGGTATAATAACTTAATCTATTATATATAATATTATATATGTGGGGCATTAAAGCAAAGGCATCATAATACCAAAAAATTTAAGAAATGTTTTGAATGCTGTCACCGAAGATTACTAATTGAAATCTACCGAATTTTAAATTTTATGTATTCAAAATCATGTATCCTATTAAATTTATAGGCTATGTTTCCTTTAAAATCTCGAATTATATGTATATATATATATATATAGCTGGTTGGCCCGGCTTCGCTCGGGACCATAATTTGATAAGCATAGAATTGTGTTGACGTCTCTTTTTTGCTGGTTTCGGCACCTGTGATATCGATTGCCTTGCTGGACCGTCTTCGTTTTGCCAAAATATCAACAGATATTTTAGCGCATAATCATAACACTCTAGAGAGAACTTTCCAAAACTTTCAAGAGCATTCCGAAATCTTATATAACTTCCTGGAATCTTCTAGAACTTTCCCTTTCCAGAACCTTCTATAGCATTATAATTCTTTCTGGAACCTCTAGAACCACCGACGCACTCCCCCACTCAGTTTGGAACCTTATAGGTCTTTCTGATAGCTTGTAGAACTTTCTTCTTCCAGAACTTTTTAGAGCATTCTCGAACCCTCTAGAACTTTTCGGAACCTTTAAAACTCGCTAACACATTCTGCAACTCATTTTGGAACCTTATAGAGCTTTCTGAAACTTTCTTCATCTAGAACTTTCTAGAGTATTCTGGAACCTTCTCTTAGTCTTCTGGAAACTTCTAGACTCACCTATGAACTCAGCCACTTGGTTTGGAACCTATAAAACCTTTTTAAACTTTCTCCTTCCAGAACCTTCTAAAGCATTCGAGAAACATCATGAACTTTCTGTTCTAGACTCACTGACACACCTTGCCACTCAGTTTGTG